>PVKA01020684.1:0-39957 GCA_004027165.1 Ctenomys sociabilis
AATTATTGAATCTTTGATATAATTCAGCTATAAAAAAACCTGTAAATATAATTTCATGTATGCACCTTGTACAATACCAAAATGCTATGAAAACAGTTTGCAATGTATTAATTCATCGACTCTGTATGGTTAAGGTGTCTTGAAACTGTCTGATTGACATTTGTATTTTAATAAAATAAAAATAAATGGAAAAAAAATAAAAAAATAAAATTCTACCTAAAATAAAATAATAAAATAATAGTTAAAATTCTACCTAAAATCAAAATAAAACTTTATTTTCTATTATATTTTAGGTAGATTTTTTTGATAAATTAAATTAAAGCTTTGTGATTTTCATCAAAACATGGAGTAAAGGTGTTCTAAATCACAGGGACCATCTGATAGGAGTATGACTTTAAATGACTGTTGGGGTTCCAGTATTTATGTGAAATGTAACTTTTTATGAAAGTACTAGGAAAAACTAGTATTCACAATGGATCTTCTTAAGGTGGAATGTTGAAACTTTTCAGACAGTGGAACTTTCCCTGCTGTTGGCCAAGCCCAGAACAAAGCAGAGCCATCTTTACATTCACAGGTTGCTGTGCTGCTGCAAACTAGACCTCTGGGGGGAGGAGTTTACTTAAAAGAAGAAATTGCATAGTTGTAATGACAATAATTTGTATAAAATAGCTTGCTTTGCTAGAAACCACCGTGTATCAATCTGGTACCTAAATGACATTTCTGGAGTAAAAAATCACTACAGTAATATATGGCTCAAACAGAAATATTATTTTATTTATTTATGTTATTTTTGGTGGAATTGGGAATTGAACTCAAGCCCTTGCACTTGTCAGGGAAGTTCCTATTCCACTGAGCCATCTCCCGGGTCCCTATTTTATTTATTTTATTTATTTATTTTATTAAGGGAACTTTTGGTTTGCCAAAAGTTCTGTGACTTGGAAAAGGCATTACCTTCCTTGGATTTCTACTTTAGGACATAGCAAGCCATACCTGGGCTAGTTCTGCCAACTGAACAAACAAGGTTGTTACCTGAGTTCTGCAGCACTCTTAAGCAGAAGAACCCATAACACTTAAAACAGAAGAGCAGCTGTTCACATCTTGGAGCATTTCACATTTGTTTAACTTATAAATTGCCATGTGTCAAAGTCATGGTTTTGTGATTGCTAAGGCATGATATGTCAGGTTATTTAAATGTAATTACTTTTCAAGTAATTGTGACCACAAACATCTTTTTTACAAGAGCTGTACATCATTTGAATGTGAAACATAAATCCTGGTACTTAATATTTTTCATAATATGATACTATGGTGGGGGTGTGAGGATGCTGGGGGAGAAAATGAAGTGCTTGGTGAAGGGAACGGAGTGGTCTACACTAAGCAAATTGTACTGTAGACTTTATTTATGGGAAGTCTTTAGTTTGGATGACAGGGTAGCTGCAAATGGAATACAATCCAGTAAGTGTATCTTGTTTAGCATTTTGTATGGGGCACTTAACCACTAAATGGTGTCTTTGATGCTTGGAGTGTTGTATACATTTTTAAGTTGATCAGCTTTTATCTTTATTTTACAGTGCTTAATATGATCAACTTTTAGTTAGATTTCCTTTTCTTTTTCTGTGTTTTATGGAAGGGTCTACAGGGTGTTCAGGGTCTTGCTATTTCATCTGACTCAGTGATTCTTCTGTTTACAGCTTCCCAAGATCTGGGATTATAGCACAAGTCACCACACCCAGTCTCAATTGTCATCTCAGTGGGTTTCAGTGGGTGGGGCTGGCAGTCAGGCCCAGTTGTGTTTCCTTTAATGAGATGAATTAATACATTCTTATAAACTACAGAAACAGTTGCCAAACTTAAAATTTTTGTTTTCTATTTAAAATAATGTATGGCTTAAGAATTCTTAGGACATTTCTAAATTATGCTAAATTCCCTTGAGGTTTCTGATTTTTTTTTTTTTTTTTGTAACTAGAGATGGGTTTTACAATGAAAATACTATATCAGGCAAAAAGATTGCTAAATACATGTAAATATTTGACCAAAAGCAACATATAATTTCTCTAAACTATATTCATTCTAGAAAGATATAATGACCAATGATAAATTATTTTTAAAACAAAAGTGAAATATTTAGAAATCAATGTAACTAAAATAGTGAAAGAATTAAAAATAAAATAAAATAAGAAGTGAAAAGACCTCTACATTGAAAACTATAATATTCTGAAAATAGAGATAGAAGATGATATTTAAAAAATGGAAAGATATCTCCTGGTCATGGATAGGCAAAACCAACATTGTGACAATACCCAGAGTGACAAAACTATTACACAGATTGAATGCAATCACAATCAAAATACCAATAGCATTCTTCACAAGACTAGAGAGAAAACAATCCTAAAATTCATATGGAACCAGAAGAGACCTAAAATGGCAAAACCAGTTCTAGGCAATAAGAGTAAGGCAGGGAGAAATACAAAGCTACAATGATAACAAGAGTATGCTTTTGGGAAATAAAGAAAAAAGCAGACTTGAGGATCAAGGAAAGTGAATACAGGATGCAGAAACAGCTCAAGACTCAGCTATCTTATCTCTGTCAAAGAGACCAAACAACTTCAGTAGAAGAAAGATAGCCTCTTCAATAGATGCTTCTGGGAAAACTGGCTTTCCACATGCCACAGATTGAACTTAGACCCATATCTCTCACCAGGCACTAAACTAAAAGTGAAATGGATTCAAAGATCTAAACATTAAGACTGGCGTCTGCCCTGTCATATCTCCAAAGGCTGTTCCAGAAGACCAAGGCTGCCTCTGACCAGGCCTGGGAGGTCACAAAGCAGCATTTCCATTCCATTCCATTCCCATGAGCTGCGTTAAAGCCAGACCAGACTGAAGAGATAGGCATGGGAATGGCACAGAGTCACTGAGTGTGGCATCTTCTTAAATGAGCCACCACAGCCTCCGTCCTGGATACCATAAGGTCAACCAAGGGAATCCCAGCATATTAATCTTTCAGTCAGTCCTGTGTACTTTGGTAGAATGACTGCTACAACTACTCAGTAGAGATGCCCTGTTGCAAGCATTATTGAACAGCCACCTTCCTAATTATCCGTTGGAATTTTCAGGCAGACCTTGGAGGCCAATCCATCCATCAAGAAGAGTGGAGACTTGTGGATAAAATCCTGTCTCTTCTTTCTACAGAACTGGAAGTAGTGCAGTAGAGCAATGTCCTTAGAATGGGAAATAATAACAGGCTCCATTCCTCTGCAGAAATCTGGAAAGCCCTAGAAAGTTCTCTGCGAAGCGATGAGAACTGTGACTTTTGCCTCATCAAACAACAACACAGTCATCTTAGGGTGAAACCAAGCTGTGGGCTATAAACTCCTGAAGGCCCTGCCTTGTCTTCTTTCTGAAACTGTCACCAGGTTCACTACAAGGACAAGTAGTCCTATGTTCCAACTGGCAATTGATAAAGTAGGTCTGCTTTTTTCATCAGTATTCTTCAGGAGTCCTTCTTCTTTTGAAAGACTAGCAAGTGCTCTTCACATCCATCAAGTGGGATACTTGGCACTCAGCTGAATATGTGTTAGGACCTGGTGTCAGTCACATTTGGGAGACATGGTGTTCACTCACAATGCACAATGGCAAAGCACTTTCCTTCAGTATTATTTTCCTGCCAGAAATCCTCCACTGTTAGACATCACAAATGTCCTGAACTCTGGTTAAATAAAATCCAGAGATCATGCAATGAGGGTCTGTGATGGAGTCACCAGACCAAGCCCCACCTCTAGCAGCTGCAATTGGGAAAGGACACCTACTCCTATTAAGCATAGGCCCTTAGAAAGGCTGCTGTGTGTGTGTGTGTGTGTGTGTGTGTGTGTGTGTGTGTGTGTGTCTGTGTGTCTGTGTGTCTGTGTGAGAGAGAGAGAGAGAGTGAGAGAGAGAGAGAGAGAGAGAGACAGAGAGACAGAGACAGAGACAGAGACAGCGACAGAAACAGAGACAGACAGACAGAGAGAGACAGAGAGAGAGAGCACTAGCAAACTTGTAAAAGCCACTCAGTGTAAACAGCAAAACATGAGGAAGTCCTGAGGGAGCCTGAAAGCTGGAGCTGGTCCCTCAGTGTGGGTAGCAGCAGGGAGGCTTCAGGCTGAGAAGGGAGCACATGACAGCATCAGTCAGAGGAATGGTTTGTAGCTCTGCCTCCATGTTAGTGCACAGGCTGAGGCAGTGCCTCACAGCAGGGATGCCAGTGACCTAAGGTAACATCAGAAGAGAAGGAGATTAGAAACAGAGACTGAGCTAACAACCAATGCATGAGGACTGACTTTCACAACCATCACTATTTTAACAGAATATAAACAATATATTAGAAATACAATAGGGGAGCTAGGGAGATAGCTCAGTAGAATAAGCGCTTGCCTGGCAAGCACAAGGGCCTGAGTTCAATTCCTGGTTCCACCAAAAAAGACTCATGTACAGTTACAGTACAGATTTTAAATGTAATAATCATATGTAGTGTATTGCCATCCACATGCAAATGTATTTGTACAAGTATAATACACATCAGCTTCACATGTATAATATGTAAACTGATGCATGTGTACATATACTATACACTAGTGAAGTTTACATGGACACTTCATACACTTTCTCTTTCTGCTGTTATACACTCCACACAGACATTCTGTAGAGATATAAAGTAGCTTCTGAATTCTCTATGATGTGGAAAGGTGTAAATCATGCTCCAGAATATGGAAAGTTAGGTCACTTCGCAGAAGCAGGACTTAACACAATATCTTGCTTACCGTCTTCCCTGTAGACATCAGCCTTTTAGAAAGAAAATGCGGGGAAATCTGCCTCTTGCTGGTGAGGAAACCTCATAGAAGGGGGTGGTTGTCCTCAAACTGTTTACCATAATCTCAGAACCCTCCATCTAATGGCAGAGATCAGTGCTGGAGAGGCTGGGCAGCAATGCCAGCCTAAATACTCTCCTGTAGTCCCTTCAGCAGCCATAGAAAACTCCTGGCTGTGGAGGGAAGCGCACTGCTGCCCATTCTCTGTGAGGAATCAGGGGAGTCCTGTATTTCCTGAGAGGACAGAGAGCACATGCAGAATCACATTCTCCTCCTACAATCAGACTCTGGGCACATTGCTGGATGTGACATCCACTGGCTCCCTGACCCAAGAGTTCAGATCTACCTGAGTTCCTTGCTCTGACCCCTTGCCTCAGGTAAAGGTAACAGGGAGACCCAGACTCAGTAAGGGGTCATGATGCTCCAGTGTGGGTGTTGTAAGGGAGCCCCAGGCCAAAGAGGGGTCCAAAGACAATACGGGTCTCCCTCCCTTCTCAGTACTGTGCCCACAGGAAAGATTTGCAATGAAAACTTCCTTCAACCTAGGAGACCTGAGGAGTTAGAGCCATGGTTGCAGGGCAACAGACTCAGTTGCATACAGCATGGGAATCCTGGCTCTGTAAAAACCTTGGTAACAACTGGGGAGGAAGGGGGAGAATCAAGCCTCTCATTCTACTTCAGTTAGCCCTGACAGAACACAGACACGTTTCTTCTTGTGAGCTCCACTGCTCTGTCCATGGAGAGGGGGTGAGGTCTCTTCTGAGTGCTTGGCTTCAAGGTAGGGGATGACAGAGGGCTGGGCGTAGGTAGAGGTCACCTTAGGGGGCTTTGGGCAGTAAGGAAACCCTACCACAGGGAGATAGTTCACAAGCAAAGCAAATTTACATATGTTGTGAGCCCTGTACTCCTGCAAAATTTTTTTAATGTAATTTTCAGAGAAAACCCCTCCCCCAGGTATAGCCGAGTGGAAGCTGAGTATGAGAATATGATTGTGAGGTTTACACTGAAAGGGTGGAAAGCAGAGGGCTCTGCCTCTTTTAGGGGTGATTGGGAGATATTGTGCATGAATGAAGAAGCCACTGCTCAAATAGGGTTCCCAAAAGGGTCACAAACAGCTCTGTGACTGGCCCTGTCTGTTTTGGCCCAGAATCCTCAAGTGAGCACCCACTTTTCCCTCGTAGGCTTTCAGGAAATTTGTTCTCAATGACCTTCAGTGCATGATCTGAGACTTTTTCAAGTCCCAGGCTTCAGGTGGATAGAATAGAGATGACCTGGGATGAGTTCCAATAACTTGAGGACTAAAGGAAGATTGAGGTATCCCTGTGCCAGAGAGGGTCATAGAACATTCTAGAAAATCCTCTACTTCTTTTGTCATCCTGAAAGGAAATTAGAGTCTTGTTCTGATGTCCTTGATTCAAGTGGGAGTAACATATAGGACCAGGCTGAATGAGGCCAAAGTGAGGGTCATCCCCTGGGGACACTGAGAAGCCCCACCCAGATAGGACCCCAGAGTAATCCAGATCTACCCAGCTGTCCACTGTTTTCTAGGGCCTGATTCTCAGGTGAGTGCTCCCTTGGCCCAGGGACCAACCTGCCTGTTAGAGCCTTGTTCTGAGAGTCTACTTCAGGTGGCAGAAGAGACTCCATGGGCTCAGGTGTCAGCTGCAAGCCCTGTAGGAGCAGGAAGCCTCACAGCAGGCAGAGAGTCCCTAAGTACCAATGCAGCTCTGCCTCTTCTCACAGCCCTGTACCACACAGGGAAGAGGACTCCCCTCCCCAAAGTCCTCCCTGGGAGACCCTGAGTGTGAGAGCCTGGCTGTGAGGACCACACTGCTAAAGTGCGGAGGAAGAGCACTTGGCTCTTTTAGCAGTGATGGGAGATACTGTGGGGAAAGGAAGGGGCTCCACAGACAGTTCCCCAACAACTCAGAAATGGCCCTGAGGCACGCCTGTGATTTATGGCAGAGAGGTTTTAGCTTGGCACCAACAGTCAACTCATGAGCTCTCAGAATCATACCCTTATTGGAGCATTGTGCCCCGGGGTCTTGGCACAGAGAAGCTGCCAAATTTGTTAGGTGGAGCAGAGATGCTGAGCCCAGAATGAGGAAGCTTCTCCCTGGGTCCTGGACTAAACCTGTCTTTCTGCTGTGGTTACCTCTGCACCCACAGCTTCTTTGCCAACCCTCAAACCCCACGTGGAAATTTCTTGTTCAGAGAACCCTGGGTGTCAGAGCCTTGGTCTATGGGGAGACCAATGAGTTTGGCATGGGACAGGTGTCCAAGACAGAGACCATCCCCACCTGGGGCTGCACACCTGGAGATCATAGCCTTGGTGTGATTTGGCACTCTGAGGTCAGCTAGGCTCTTCCAGGAATAAATATGAGGACAGCGATGGAGGAAGGAAGGAGCCCAACCTACACATCTAGCAGAGTCCCTTGGAGGCAATCTCGGCCCAGGGTACCAATCCAAGTCAGCATTCCTGGGTGTCCCCTAACTTCCATGGGTGAGGTCTGAGATAGTGAGAGCCTTTGTTCCAGAGGAGGGGTCTCAGTCCCTACAACAAGAAGTTCTCACAGAAAGCCTGCTCCACTGTGATCTTAGGGCCTCCACATCCAGGTTGAGCAGGCCAGAGTTTAGAACTCTGCAGCTTGGTCTGAGGAAGCTCAGTGGACTGAGAAGGAGCTCATTATCTCCAGAGTGAGGGTCCCAGGCAGGGCCCCTTGTAAAGGCATGAAACAAAGTAGGATTAATGAGGCCCACAATAAATGGGAGCAGGTCTGCCTGTGGTTTCAGAATGAATTGTGTCCTGTGTTCTTTCTCTGCAACTTGTGGTAGCAGATGGGCTTGGCTCCTTGAGGACTGAAGGAGGAAGTCCAGGGATGACAGGTGAAGAGACCTTGTCCTCTATTATTCCCCCCAGGCACATTGATAAAGTGGTACACATTAAGGAATCCAAGCCCTGGATAACAAGAAGAGTCCAACTTCTTTCATCTCACTAGGAGGAAGTAGTCACCTGTTTGCTGTCCAGGAACAGATGATGGAGCTCTTTGTTGGTGACAGTCCCCAAACCTGGACCATGGCAGCTGGAAGTCCACAAAATGAGCATCATAGTTCACATTTGCAAGTAGGCACAGGGGCTAGGGGTTCAATCCCCAGACCCGCTCCCAGGGCATAATGAGACAGCAATTAAGACAGGGCATGGTAACTAGTGCCTATAATCCCATCACTTGGGAGGCTGTGGAGGATCGCTGAGTCCCATCTAGTAGTGAGACCCTGAACATCCTGTAGATCCCTCCCTAAAATACAGAACAAATGAATAAATAAATAAAACATGGAGAAGAGCCTGGGGATATGGAATCATAGTCTGTTCTGAAAACACGCTTGCTTGGTGCCATATTGTTTTGTGGAACCTAAAGGCCACACCACTTGATGGACTCTCACATCTTGACCACTAGTTCAACTTTTCCCTCTCAGCAGCAAATGAGCTACCCCAATCATTACCAGCCATCTAACCCTGGACATCCCATACCCAGAATTTGTTCCAGTGTCCCAAGGCAAACACACAGATTATCTTCCTCCCAAATCTTGGCTCTCTTATTCTGTTCTCTATTTTAAGAAATGACAATGCTGATTCACACTAGCATACCAGAGACTCAGGAGTCTTTTCTTTAATGATTGGTTACATTATGTTTTATTTACATTCAGAAAATTCACTCTTCTGGTGTACAGTATGATAAATTTTGATAATGAACATCCACAACTCCTACAGCCAAGACACAGCATTCCAAAAATCGAGTATTTTGATGCTTCTTGTGAAGCCAAATGCAGTCCCCACACCCAACATCACACCTGGCAATGTCTGGTTAGTTCCCCATGGTTACAATTTTTCCATTTCGGATAGGTCGTGGGAATGGAAGCCCAGAGTACTTGGACTTTCCAGAGGGGCTGCTTGATCTGGGCATTAGTGATGTACCCAGATTGCTGTGTACAACAACGGTTTGTCCTTTGTATTATTGAGTAACATTCCTTTGCAGTGATGGGTCATAGAATATTTATTCATTCATCAGCTGACAGATATTTAGCTTTTTTTTTTTAGCTTTTTTGTTTCATGCCTGTGAATAAAGTTCCTATGAAGTATTCACCTACAGGTTTTTATATAAACATGTGTTTTCTCTTGGGTGAATACCTTTGAATTTATATGACAAATACATTCATTTTTATTTTTAAAATGCTGTACCAAAATATTTTTCGGGTGGCACTACCATTTGACTTGCCACCACTGTGTGAGGCTTTCAGGAACTCTGCATTCTTACGAGTACTTGGGTTTTAGTTTTATCTGTTTCACTTGTTCTTCAATTTTAGTCTTTATAATACATATATTTGTGTACCACATTACATCAGTGCTTTCTTTTTAATATTGGAGATTGAATCCCAGGTGAGCTCTGCGCATGCTGTAACACTGACAATACCTCACTCCTTCCAGTATGACTTAAAGTTACATCTTTAAAGTACCTGATAATGTGGGACAGTTTCACTTTGCTGTTTTCCTTAGTCTAAAGGACTTCTATATCTTTTTGCTCCATACATATTTGGGGACTATCTCTTCAAATGTTTTATCCATTATTCTTTTTATTATTTTATTTTATTTATTTACTTATTTTGTATTTTAGAGAAGGGTACTTTTTTGCAGTATTGGGGATTGAACTCAGGACCTTGTGCTTGCCAAGTAAGTGCTTATTCTACTGAGCTATCTACCTGGTCCCCCATTGTTCATCCTATTGTTAAGTTTTGAGAGTTCTTTGTACACTCTGTATAGAAGTCAGATATGGAATTAGTGACCCTTTCAGCAAGTCTAGGCCTTGTATTTTCCTTTTTTTAACTGTAGTTTATAGTGAAGGTTTTATAGTCATAGAAAACCCAATTTATCACATTTTTTTCTTTTAGAAACCATACTTTTAAGGCTGGGGATTTAGCTCAGCAACACAGCACTTGCCTGGCAAATGTGAGGCCCTGAGTTTGATTCCTGGTATTAAAAACAGCAACAAAAAACACATTATTTTCTTGTTCTTTAATTATTGTAACTGTCCTACTGACCTGTTTTGAAACTGTCTCATTGCTCTTTGTTTAATAAAATTAATGAAAAAATAAATAACATTATGTTTGTTCTGAAGTCACACAGATTTGTCCTATGTTTTCATACAGAACTTCATAGTCGTATATTTTTTGTTTAGATATTTTATACACTGTGAGGTAATCAGTGTGTTTGTTTTAAGATATTTCAGAGTTGAAAATGTAACTCAGTGGTAAAAGGTGTGTTCAGCAAGTGTGTGCTCTTGACTTCAATCTCCATCACCAAAAAATTAAATAAATAAATAAAAGATGTGAGCAAAGATAACGCATTCTAGTGCTTATTTCTTGGAGTTCCATTTCTTACATTTTGTGTATGGATATCCAATTGTTTAAATATCATTTGTTCAAAATGATATTTCTCTATTAAATCCCATTGAAATTCTGTCAAAAATCAAATGGTCATATTTGTTTAGGTCTATTTCTATATTGTCACTCTTTTCTATTTATCTCTGTGTATATTTATCTATACAGTAATATTACACTGTCTACACTGTCGTGTTTTTTATGAGCAGAATATATTTATTGAGGGATAGAAAGCTTCTGTCCAAGAGAGGGACAGGAGGGGGACCTGAGCAGGTAGCTCCCCTCTTGTTTTGTTTTACTATAATTTTACATGAAATCTTTTGAGCAATGTCAAACTTTCACTTTTGTTCTTTCCAAAATTTTGTTTTCATTTTATCTCATTTCCCCTTCCTTAAAGAATGAAGAATAAATGTAATGATATCTGTGAAAAAAAAAAAAAAAAACTACTGTGTATTCTATGTTTGGTGACACATGCCTCTGATCCCAGCACTCTTGGATACTGAGACAGGAGGATTGTAAATTTCAGCCCAGGATAGACAGCTAAGCAATATGAATAGACTGTCCCAAACTGAAAAAAAAAAAAAAAAAACAAGACTATGGATGTAGCTCAGGTCAAAGTCCCTAGGTTTAATTTCTTCTATCAAAAATATAGATATATACACATATAAGTACAAACAGCAAGCCCCCTGTGATTTTTTATTGTTATTATATCGATGCATACAGTAAATTAATATATTCATGATATTGTGTCTTCCAATTCATAACTGTACTGTGTCTTTGCCTTTATGTTTTCTTTCATTTCTATCAGTTTCACTGATTAGTTTTCAACTTATAAAATGTGCAAATAACTTCTCAGACTTATGCCTATCTTTATCATACTGCAGATGATGCAGCATTTTATATTGTGGTAAGTGAAATAAACCAGTAACAAGTACATAAAAAAACGGATGGCATGTGTTATGGTTTGCATCTAGCCTCGGTTGCTTGTAAATGGGACTTTTCTGAGATAGCTAGATCTCTTGTGTATATGCTGCTGGGATCAAGGATGGGATGCTGGGACTGGTCTGTGATGCAATGCTAGGATTAAGTCTGTTTGTGAGAATGTTACTTGCCTGGGGATGCTTATCTGGGTAATATATAAGGGACCAAAGAACAGTTGTTTCCTCTTAGCTGCCTTCTGCCTTCCTGGTCTGTCCTACTCATCTGCCAGGCCACCCTACCTTGGAGGAAGACAACTGGGAACTGAAACTTCTACAAACTGTGAGGTAAATAAATCTTTCCTCCATTAGCTTTGGGTGTCGGTATTTTACATCAGTACTGAAAAAGATAATAAGACAGAACTTGCTACAGGGAGTGTAGTGACTGTTGTGGCTGCATTTAATTTTATGGTGTCAGCACCATTGGAACAGGCTTATGGGAAGAGTTTAGAAAGATTCAGGGATGCAGGCTAAACAAGCAGCTCAGGAATGCCTTAGGTTGTACTGAGGGAAGGTGCTAGTCAGATCTCAGATGACTACAGATGTTGCTAGTAAAGACCAGGCTCTGGACATTTCTGTTAAGAAGAAGGACTGCACTGGTTGTCTCACTCCACACAATGTGTGTTCTGCCTTGTTAGAAAGTTTGTCTATGTATTTCTGATGTCCAGAGACTTTCCCTGAGATCAAGATTGAGGGAAACAGACTAATCAATCTTTCAGAAGATGTTTCAAGGTAGTCTAGTGTTATGACCTTGGCATGACTACTGTTGAGGACTTTTAGCCAGATTTATATTTAGAATAAAAAGCAAACAGTCCAGAAAGGAAGCTCCAGTAAGATTGTGGCCTGAAAAAATAAAGCAGAGGAGAAACTGGTTGCAAAATAGAGTGGGAAGAAATAGACAAATATTGTGGAAGAGGGCAAGAGAAAAGATTCCTTGAGGAACATTACAAGAAGCAGCAGGACTTCACATTTTGCAGTTCGAAATTGCAAAAGTGGAAGTCTTTGTTCTGAGGAGGCTGTTCCTGAGTACCGTGTTCCAGAATGGCTGTGGCATAGGAAAGTTGTTCCTCAGGATTTAGTTTATAGGCGCTTTATACTACTGGCAAGAGAGGAAAGTGGAATGCTATTGCTTGTATCCAGGTGTCCCCCCAAGTCGCATGTGGGGCTTATGGTTGGGGCTTTGGGAAATGGCTGAATCTAGTGTAAGAGCTTCTGGAATGAAGGATGTGATGCAGGGATTGATTCGTGGTGCGATGCTGGGATTAAACCCCTGGCCCCAGCCCTGGGTTGAGTGCCACCTGCCTTAAGGGTAGGTAACCTTGATAAAATAGGGAAAGAAGAGGCTCGCTGCTTATGACTTACCACTTGCTGTTTGCTGCATTCTGCCTGCCTGCTCCATGATACCCATCTGCCAGGCTATAAACTCAACCTATTCTATGGACTGTCAGCTTAATGCATCATTCTTCCTTTAACCTTGAGTGTCAGGTGTTTTTTCTCAGTAATGAAAAAATAACTAAGCCGGCCTGGTTCAAGTATGTGTGGTATTAAAAGTACTCAAGCTCAGAAGCAGAGAATAGAATGATGGTTTTCAGGATCTGGGAAGAGAAAGAAAGGGGGCGCTGTTGCTCACTTATTATAACGTTTCCGTTAAGAAGGGTGAGAGCTAGAAACCTTCACATCATATGCCTATAGTTAACCATATGGTGTTGTGAATGTCAAAACTTATCAACAGGATAGATCTTGTGCTAAGGGTTCATAGTAACTTAAAAACCAAAACCCAGTGGAATATAAGGAAACTTTAGAAGATGATACAAGTATTTGTTTCCTTTTTGTGATGTTTGTATGGATATGCAAATATATCAGACTCAGTAAACTGCATACAATGAACATTTCCCATTTTTTATCAAAAATTATGCCTCAGTAAAAGGTGTTGAAGTGTCACTTTTCAAATATTAATTGCTTGGTGTATCAAAATACAAATAATTTATGTGTATAGTATTGAAATTTACACTGTGCCTAAGTAAATTAAAGAGATATTTTGGACTTTGCTTAGTTTATTCAGTGATTCTTTGCTAATAAAAATTGATCTACTTCTGTCTTTCTAATATGTGCTTTTTTTCACTACTTTTATTTTCCTTTAATGCACTTGATAACATTTTGCTTATGAAATTGTTGAAGAGTGGCAAAAAAAAATTATCCTACTTTGTTGTCAACCTAGAATATAAAAATTGTATTCTTCAATTTACATATGGTACTATCCTTAGAATTTTAATAGCTGATCTTTATGACACTGTGAAAATTAGATTTTCCTGATGTGTACAGATTTTTAAAAATTACAAATGGTTATTAGCCTTTATCCACTAATATTCTTAAAACAATTTATGATTATGTGATTTCCTTATTTAGTGCACTATATTGACTGATTTTATTAATACTGAACCTGCCTTGTTATTTAAGGATAAATATATGTGTTTATGATGCACTTAATTTTGTTGAGTTGAACTTGGTGATAATTGTGAGAGAACTTTACCAGGTATATTTATGGTGATAGTAATTTGTAGCTTATTGTGTTGCCTTTGTCCAGTCTTGGTAATCAAATTAATGCTGACCTCATAAAATGAGTTTACCATTTCCAACTCTTCTCTTTTGTAAACAGTTTATGGGATGTAATGAGTATTACTTCTTCCTAAAATATTAGAGCTAGGTGTTTTGGCACACACCTGTAACCCTAGCACTTGGGCTAAGGCAAGAGGGCCAGCATGAGTTCAAGGCCTGCCTGGGCTACAAGGTGAGCTCAAGGACAGCATCCACTGAAGCATGAGACCCTATATTAAAAACTAAATGCTTACAAGTTTTCACCAGTGAGATATCTTTCTTTTTCAGTAATTCTTTCCAGGTATTTTAAAGTAAAACAGGCTCAGAAAAAAATACTACATGTTCTAAAATATATATGGAATCATTAGAAAATTGATCTCATAAAAATTGAAAGGACAGTGATTATCAGAAACCAGGGATAATTGGGAATACAGAAGAAGGGTAAAAGTTGGTTAGTGGGTACAATGTTACACTTAGATAGGAAGAATGAATTCTTGTGTGTTATGGCACAGTAAGTTCAAGATCATCAACAATAATGTTTTATATACATTTAAATTGCTAAAAGAGAAAATTTCAAATTTTTTACTATGAAGAAATAGTTATTGTTAAGCTAACATATACACATTGATGATTACACAATGTACATATATCAAAATGTCACACTACATGATATAAATATGTGCAGTTACTAAATGGGAATCAAAGAAAATATATATTTCATTAGTGGAAAAAAATTCTTTTCAGGTTTTTTTTTTGTCCAGAGAATTTGTCAGTGTTCTGAACATAAAGGTGTCCATGTTAGTTCATAATAGCTTATTTAATACATACACTATCTGTAGTATTATCATTTGTTTCTGATATTGAAAATTGAATATTCTTTCTCTACCTGGTTAATCTTGTGAGAAGCTTCCACATATCATTGATGTTTATGAAGAAAGACCTTTATTCTTTTATTGATATCTCCTAACAACTTCCTCTGTTCAACATCAATGTTATCTGCTATTATCATCAGTGTTTCCTTCCATTGGCATTCTACTTGCTTTATATATGCTTTGTTTGATTCTAGTTTCATAAAAAAGAAGCTGGTGTCACTCATGTGTGAGATGTTCTTGTAGTAAACATTATATATTAGAAAAGGTCCCTGCAAACAATAGGGGAAAGCATTCCCACTTCTCGCCCTTGGTTGCCACCTGCTGCAGAGCAAACCTAGTAAGTATTGAGTACGCGACCTCCATAGATCACTGAGTCCTTTAGCAAAGTGTCACCTATTAGTAGGATAACATTTTTTATTCCTTTTTATGGCCTTGAGTTGATTAAAGCACAAGATAGGATGCAGGAATCATCACTATGTGGAAGACAACTTCCAAGTGACTGATTTCTCTGCATTCATTTAGGGTGTGATACAAGTCACCCATGTACCTCACTCCGTGTAATTTCTGGCAGTCTGTACCCTTAGGCTGCCACTCTGCTACCCAGACCTACAAAGTCATGCAAAAACACAACACTTTTCGAGACTGATGAGACAGTGTTAAAGAGAAAATTAAGTTTTGGGCCTCTCTGCTTTCCCAGCCTTTATCCTTTGATTTGAAGGAGACAGGTTTTACTCTTGCTTTTCCTCACTTTTTTACTCATGTTTATTTGTCAAGAACAGTCATGAAAAATAGATAATGGGAGCATTCTTCTCTTGGTTTAGTTAAATAAGAAAGTATCGCAATGATACAAATAGCCCTTGGAAGAACACAGTTATTAATATTGGTGGATTTGTAGTAGGCTCCTGTGAATAAAGAAGCAAAATATGAAGTCTCATCATACAGAAAAAGTGAAAATTGGCTGAGGACAGAAGGGAAGTCTTGGCAGGAAGGAGCTTATGGGGAAGGTTGCTCATTTGATTTTGGACATAGGTTAAGGAGGGGCCCTCTATTTTCCCAATAAACCTCCTCAGGGCTGGTGTTCTGTCTGTCTTTGCAATGGCCGTGTATCCCAGTGGTCTACACTAGGCATCCTGATCTCCCTTTCCATAACATTCCTTAGAACCCCAAGGGGAGACAGCTTGCATTTTGTTAGGCCAGAAGCTCCACTCCAGCTCATCCATCCCTGTGCACCACCTGTTCAGTTCCACAGGTAGAGAAGTCTGATGAGGTTGCCCAGATGGTCTGCTTGGAAAAAGGAGGAATTTTCAGAGGACTTCAAAAGAACCTTTCACATCTCCCAAGTTTATTTATGGTGAATAATGTGAAAGGGAGAGGATTTTTTTTTTGAGACAGGGTCTCTAAATGCAGTTAGGGCTGGCCTTGTGCTCATTTTTGTCTCTGCCAAGGCTGGTCTCAAACTCATAGAGATCTTCTTGTCTCAACATCCCAAGTGACGTGATTACATGCATGCTTGGTTTCAGGGAGAGAATATTTCCCCCACACTTTTCAGACAACCACCAAATTCATCAGTGCATTCTATTTTCCCTTACTCTATTACCTAGTTTTTGTTTTGGTATATGATATCCTTCCACATTAAGCTGGCCTCAATTAAGTATATGGAGAACTGTGGGTGAGCCCTCTCCCATAAATTCTTACATGCACCTCAAAGTAAATTCTCTTAGTGACTACTACTAGGAAACTACACTCTGTCCCACTTCATCTTCTCAGTGTTCACTTAGAATCCATTAGTTTTGAAATCACTGGCTTTACTATCTTAAGATTTCACTGAAAAACTACCAGATTCAAATGTGTACACTAATCTTGTTTACAATCTAAAAGACCTGCTTGTCTCAGCAGGTGTAATACCTAAGCTTGGCCTTCAACAATATGGGGGACATGAGGCAATTAGTCATGTGCTGGAAATACGTAAGATGTTTTCACATAGGAAATATTTTGATAAATCTCCACACCTTTTTTGCACAGTGGCTATAGTAATAAGAAATTAAAAATGATGAATTCACAGATCAGGATATGACTGAGCATGATTGTTCAATATCTGCTTAATGGAAAAAATATTTATATTATATTAGAAAGGGAGAAGTAAAACTACAGAAAATAACAAAGCATCTGCACAGTACTCTATGAAAATATATCTAAAATAATTGCGTTTCGATATGTTATTGGATACATGATCAGTATATTGCATTTTTGTACTATTAATGAGCCGCTGAAAACTGAAATTCAACTGCATGATTTAAAGTAAGTCTAGAAAGTTCAAATTGAGAGAGATAAATTTAACCCATTGTAAAATATCATGCATTTAGAAATATACTGAAAAGATGAAATAATGAAAATAAACATAGAGGGGGTTTTGCACTTGTTTAAAGTGCTGCTTGGGTAAATGTGGGCAGGTGCATAGGACAACAGTTCAATTCCAAGCTCCAGAAGCTGTACCAGACCTGCCCTTAGGGCAGCCTGAAGTAAGAAAAAAAAAAAGAACTCCTTTGGGCCAGAGAGACAGCTCAATAGAATAAGCACTTGCCTGGCAAGCACAAGGTCCTGAGTTCAATCCCTGGCACCACAGAAAGAAAGAAAGAAAGAAAGAAAGAAAGAAAGAAAGAAAGAAAGAAAGAAAGAAAGAAAGAAAGAAAGAAAGAAAGAAAGAAAGAGACATAAGCCTTGTTCATTTATCAGAGTATTAATTATTTTATGAAATTGAACTCTTCTCAAATACTTCAATGTATTCAGTGGGATTCAAGTAAAAATTTCCAGTCTCACACTCACATAAAAAGCAAAGGACCCAAGGAAAACCTTTAAACACAGAACAAAGGTGAAAAATTTACCCCACTTGAAAAAGTCTAAACTATCAAACAATAAGACAGTGAAATAACTGTAGAAATACAGGAATTAAATACAGGCAGAGATCCAAACATATCTCTATATACAACAACTAATTTTGGTAAAGATACAAGTGGAGATCAAAGGAGAGAAAAAGAGAAGCTTTAAAACAAGTAAGTCTGAAATAATTGGATGTTTATGGACAGTAAGTGTTAGCCTATCTTCTGTCTGCATCTATTAATACATATGTAGGTATGTCTCTCTTAGATTTCTCATCAGTGGAACAAAATACCTGGCAACCGCAGTGAAAGGAAGAGAGATATATTCTGGTTCATGGTTTTCAGCCATGAAGAGTGAGAAGAGAGAATGTACCTTGCACTGTTCCCCCAAGTAAACCGCTCCTTTCCAACAGGTCCCTCCTCAAAACTGGAGACATTTTAGCTGTGAATCATAATAATTTATTTTTACAGAAAGACCCCAAACAGGAGTCAGAATATTTTGAAGAATTATATGCTACAATTTTATCAGCTCTCACATATGAACTTTATAAGCAGGTTAGCAGGTAGAAACAGTATTTTTTTAAAAATTGTTACTGTACTTTTGACTAATGTGTGTAAACTATTCATGTTAATGGGGGAGTTCAGTGTGATATTTTATCACATGCATATAGTGCACACTAACCAAACTCGGCCTGGCTGTATCCGCTGTCCCCCGTGCCCTTCAACCTCTGGTAAGCACTGAGGTACATTTAGATTGACTGTTTTGATGCTTCCTCATATGAGAAAGAACTTGCTGTACCTGGTCTTTTCTGATTGTCTTGTTTTATTCACAGTCTCAACAACTAAATTTTAATGCAAATTTAAATATTTGGTACTTATTAAATAACAGATAAAATGCAGAAAAATCAAAAAACTTACTTATTTATTAACTTTTATAGACAGAACTATGAAACTCCACCAACAGATACCAGTAAAAGTGTTCAATTATAAATAAAAAATTGTGTTATATTCATTGACAGGAAAAAATAAAACGAAAATCTCATTTTTTTTTAATTCCTTATAACTCAGTGCCCTACCAGAAGAGCACAAAATAATAAGCTAATGCCTTTTGCTTCCTGAATTCACCTTAGAAAGTTATGGAAAAGTGAAGGAGTAAAACATAGCAAGCACACAAAAGCAGCTAAAGGAAAACATCAAAACTTGAAAAATCCCTGGGGGAAGGTGACAACTGTTGACCTGGGACTTTTGTTCGGATGGGGTAGGGAAGGTGGGGTCTGCTGTGAGGCCTGTGTAAGTGGCACATGACAGCATGAGTTTAAAGAAAGTTTTAAGAGCCTATGTAGAGGACTCTGTAAACATCTCTGCAACACTGTTCAGCCTGAGGCAGCACCTCATACCAGAGATGCCAGTGACCTCCGGGTAATGTGAAGACAGCAGGAAAATGAAGATAGGACTAATGACTATAGAGACAGTCTAAACCCACCGTAGTGGGTGAAGACTAGCTTTCACACTAAGTACTATTTAATACAGTGTAAAAAAGGCAGTAAAAATAGAAAGTGCAGGAATAAAGCATATATTGTAGTAATAGTTACTCTATGATCAAATAAAAATCTCCTCCCTTTTGCCCCAGAGAATTCCTGGAGTCAGAGTCTTCTTGTGAGGTGAACATTCTCAGGTCCATGGAAGATGTAGGTCTAGGCTGTGCCAAGAACCAAAGTGAAAACCTCTAGAAAGGACAAATGTGACCTACAGAATCCAGTCATTCCCCTCTCTTTGCACCTCAGGGACAATGATGGATGTGATGTCAATTAACTGCTAGCCCTTGGAATCAGAGAAATGTCCTTGTTATGAGGTGCTATTTCAGAAGAGGGGATTAGAGAGGACACCAGCTCATTTAGGCTAGGATGCAGGCTAGAGCAGGAGTCGTGTGGAAACTTTATGGCAGAGAAAGTGTCAGCAAACAATCCAGATATTCTATTTTGTCATTCCTGCACTTCAAGGAAGGGTTTTCAAGTGAGACCACATTGCCACTCAGGGGAGCTTGAGAGTCAGGCTCTTGGTCTAATGAGGACAGTTTAAGGTGCATATAATATGGGGAACCAGGCTTTTCCAGGACTCATAATGATCCCTAGGGAAGTTTGAGGATGGGGAGCCCCCTCTTCAACCGCTGATGTGAGACCTCAGGCATGTCACTGGATGTGAGACCCACTCACTTTGACCCATTTGATTAGAGTGACAGGAGGGCCTATTGTGAGTTTCAGGCTGCAGATGAGAGGAGCACAGCAGCCTAGGAATCAGTTGGATGGGCTGCTGTGGGGAGAGGAATGATGCCCTAACCCAGAGAGAGAGGGTCCCTAAACTATCCAATTCTTCCCCTGTTGTTGATCCTGAGGCACACAGAGTCCAGTTTGTTAGAATGAGCTTCAGCCTCAGGGAACTTTGTAAGGGAGCGCCCTGGCCAGTCAGGAACAGAATCAGGTCTACAGAGGAAGAGGGTACTGGCTCAACAAACAGCCAATGTGCTGATCCCTAGGGAGGTGGGAGGGGCCTGGAGAATTCCTGTCTGCTCTTGCTTTGAGCCCTGATAGAGCAGTGAATATTCTCAGACGTGATGTCTACTCACTGCTACCTCTTCGCTCAGTGAGACGTGAGGTCCTGTCCTGAGCTACGTGCTTCAGGTGAGAAAGAAAATAGGGCTGGGCTTGATTATGGGGTCATACTGAGGGGTTGTGTGGGGAGTGAGGAAGCCTCACCCCAGAGAAGAGGACCTGGAACAATCCAGATTTACTTGTGTTGTCAGCCCGGAACTCTGGGGAAGAATCCTCTGATTTTGGCCTAGTGGATATAGATTACAGTCAGCCTTGTTATAAGGTTCAGAGTTCAGAGAAGATGAGTGGAAAAGACCTGGGCTCAGTTAGCTCCAGGTGTGGGAAGACTGAGGGAATCCCTTCCAAGAGAGGGTTTTGGAACCTTCTAGGAAAACCTCTGTCAGCAATCTATGCCGCTTGGTACATAATTCTCAGGATAGTGCCCCCTCTGTCCTCCCTGCGACCTAAGGGATCCTTTTTCTAAGCTCTTTCTTTCGTGTGATAGGAAAAAGGGGACTCAGGTCAGTTTGGTCAAGGCAGGATCTGACAGCAGAATGAGGAAACCCCAACTTAGAGAGATAGTCTCCAAAGTAACCCAGATCTGCCTCTGTTGTTAGCCTGGTAGCAGTGGAAAATGTCTCATAGGAGCACTTCTTTCACTTCAAGGCACCAGAAGAGGAGAGTCAGCGCCTACTTCTCTAGGCCTTGCCTAGGTTGGAGGAACAGAGAGGTCCAAGGCTCAATTAGGTCAGGGGGGTGCCTGAGGCACAGTGAAGAAGCCCCATGGTAGGCTTTGGGTCCCTAAACAACCCAGATCTGCCTCAATTACAGCCCAGCACCCTGGGGAAAGGGGAGAATTTTCAGGGCACCCTCTGCTTTTGCCTCAGGGAAGCAGGAGGAGAGAGACACAGCCTTGCTTTGAAACCTGTGTTTCAGGTCTAGGCAGCAGAGAGGACTGGGGTCACATAGGTCACAGTGAGAGGTTGTGGGCCACTGTTGAAGCCTTGGCTCACTAGATTTCCCCTAAATTCCAGATCTACCTGTACACATAAGAGTAGATATGACCAGCACTACACAGGAGCAAATATGACAGGATGAGCTCTTCAGTCATGTCTGTCACAGGTGACCTGGACATTAGAGCCTTGCTTTGAGGTCTGCCCTTCAGGTGGGCTGAGAAGACAGGACTCAAGGTTGTTCAGGATAATTTCAGGGGCTGAGAGTAAGAGAGGAAGCCCCAACCAAGGCTGACTGGAACTATCCCATACCTGCTGCTGCTGTTGCCATCACTACACTGTGCAGTGGATATTCTCAGGTGAGCACTCCCTGTTTTCAGGGAACCCCTGGAATTCAGAGCCTAGATCTGAGACCCTTGCTTAAGGTAAAAGCAGTAGAGTATCCCAGGGCTCAGCTAGGTCAGGTTGAGGGGCTGTGGGTTAGTGTGGAAGCCCTGAGCCAGGTTGGGGTCCCCAGTTCATACATACCCACCTGTGCTATCAGCCCTGTACCCAGGACACTCCTACCTGGACACTCCACTTCCTCTCCCCAAGCTCATGGTAGCCTCTGTTCCTTAGATATCCTTGTGTCAGACTTTTTATCCAATGGGGGACACACTGTAATAGGTCTAGAAAGAAAGTCTTGCCTTTAGAAGAGATGAAGGTAGGAGAGTAGAGAGGGGCCCCAAAACAATCTCTTTTAGGACTCCTCTCAGCCCCATGATGTCCCCTGCAAGTTACTGTGTATGACATCCAGCGACATCAGCCTGTGGGGTCAGAGAGAGATGACAACCTTGTTCTGAGATCTACTGATTAGCTGAGGGGAACAAGGAGAACCTGTCCGATGTCCAGGTGAGGTTCTGAGGAACCAGAGGAAGTCCTATCCTAGAGAAGGTCTCTGTACAGCCCAGACTCAACTCTCTTGTTACACCTGGACCACAAGGGAGCAAACTTATAAGGATGAGCACCACCTCACTTTGGTCTCACAGACCTGAAATTCAGAGGTCTGGTGTGTGTGGGTACATTCAGGTAGACAGAGATGGGCATTCAGGCTCTGCCGGCAACCAAGTTCCAGACCCATAGGAAAGAAGAATGGCCCCTCCACACCCCACTAGATGAGCCCCCACAGGGGACCTCTCTGCCTGTTATCAGGCCTGGCAACCCCTGGACATGGTGCTAGGATGCGTGTTTCCCCACTTCCATGGGTGAAGTCCTGAGAATGGTAGCAGGCTTAGCCACAGATGGGGTGCTTTGCATTCCAGAAGAGAGGTGCTTACAGATATCTGCCTCTGCTCAGATTCCAGGGAACCTCCATGCAGTGTTATTAGGTATGGGATTGCTGACTTCTTCAACAAGACCTAAGGAACCCTAGGCTCTTTGAAGAAGTAATGCCTCAGGGGAAATGGAGGTACACAGGCCCTGACCCAGTCCAATGAGAAATGAGGCAAGACTGCAGGGACCAGGACACGTGACAGATGGGACTCGGCCTGCACATTCTTTTAAGCTGAGTGCTATCCTGCATTCTTACCTAGAATCTGTGGGAAGAGGACGCAGGTCAGGAGAGATGGGGTTATTTCCAGACTCTAGGGAAGAACTACAGGGAGGATTGCTGAGAAGAAATTACACTGTAGGCCGGAGGGGGACCTCCACTCATTTGTGGGCCCCTGGGGTTGCAGTGCACCTTTGCCCCTGGCTCTTGGTGGCAGAAAGGACAGGGCCTTGGTCTGAGTGGTGTGGCCTCAGGTCAGCAGATCCAAGATATGAGAAACTTGCCCCTACTGGCAGGCAGAGGTGGCCTCAGGCAGGACCACAGAGAAGAGTCACCTACCCAGTACTTCGACCTCTGCTGTCCTAGGGAGATGGTGGCCTTAAATTGCAGCCTCAGGTCAACAGCAGGGTAATGTGAACATCCCGGTCTGCATCAGGCAAAGGAGGGCCTCTGGATTCTGGTCCTCTGTCAGCCTGGGGAAACCCTTACAAAGGTGAGCAGATGTGTGGTATTTTTGTCTCCTTGGTCTCAGGGAAGTGGGCCTTGCTGCGAGGATCTTCATCAGCTGTTGGAGGAGCCACATCCCCTCTACAAAGGGAGCAGGCCAGGATCTTCTGAAAACCAAGGAGAGGAATCCAGGTGAGTAATGAAAGTTCTTTCTTCTTATTGGTACATATTTGAAATACTTAATGATTACAGTCCTTGTGGGACTTGATACAGGCAGATGGCTCATGTTCATTCTTTTTTTTTTCTTTATACTGAGAATCAAACTCATGACCTTGTCCTTGCCAAGCAAGCACTTACACCACTGAGCTATCTCTCCAGCCTTCATTCTTTTTGTAATTTCCCTTCCTTCTCTTTCCTCCCCATCTTTGTATCTGTTGGAAAATATAGTACTACACAGTGATCACATTCTTCATAGGGATTTGGTGCATGTACAAATTTCCAGTACCCCTTTTTTATCTTTTTTTTGGTGGACCTGGGGATTGAACTCAGGCAAGCACGTATTCCACCGAGCCATCTCCTTGTCACTCCCCTTTTTGTCAGATGTTTCTTCTCCTGCTCCTTTTCCTCTCTCTTTCCATCTCTTGGTTCCCTCCTGATATGCTAAAGATCTCACTACTTAATATTATTCAACTTCCATTTTGCTGTTTATATTTTGAGTTTGTAGTTTGTAGTGTAAGATAAAGTGACATTTAAGCTTGGGTGTCTGATTAATTCATTTAGCACTGTGGTACCTAGGTGCATCTATTTTCCTATAAATGACTCAAATTTATCCTTCTTCTTGTCAGAGTAGTACTCCATTCTGGATATGTACCACATTGTCTATATCTATGTATCTGTTAATGGACATCTAGGCTGCTTCCAAGATTTGGCCACTGTGAATTGTGCTGCTGTTAACATGGGTGTGCATATAATGCTGTGATGTGATGTTCTTAACTCACAGGAAGACACCTAGAAAATTAGTATCTCAGTTGAATGTAACTTTTAGCATTAGTTTCCTAAATCATCCCCATACTAATGATTTCCATTGTGATAGAACTAGTTGCTATTCCCGCCAACAATAAAGAAGTGTTCATCTTTCCCCCACAGCTTAGATAGCATTTACTATTAATTGATTCCTTCTAGGTAGCCATTTGATTGAGACCATGTTAAATCTGTATAACAGTGTTGGAAGTATGGCCATTTGGACTCTGTTGGTTCTGCCAACAGAATACAGCTCCCCATTCCTAATATCCTCCTCAATCTACTGTAATTTTCATAGTTGAGACCCTTTACCTCCTTGGTTAGGTTGATTCCTATTTTATTTTTCTCAGTGCTATAGTGAGATGTAGCATTTCCCTCAGTTCTTTCTCTGAGTTCATTACTAGTGCAAAGGAACTCAATTGTTTTTTATGTTGTCTTTGTAAGTTTCTACCCTGTTAAACTTGATTATTTATGATAAGAGTTTTGGTGCAGTTTTGGGGGTCTTTTAGATAGAGGATCATGTTATCTGCAAATAGGGATGATTTAATATGAAGGGCATAATATGTGCCCTTCATTCTTGAAAAATATCTCTGTAGTTCACAAGATTTGTATCAGTTCCTTCCACATTCTGGGTGATCTATTTCTCTTTTTAATTTGTTTTTCTCTCCCCCAGTTGTGATTTTTCAGGCTGTCAATTCCAAATCTTGGAGCCTGTCAATTGCTGCTGATCATCACTGTGCTACTTTCCAGCCCTAAAGCTTTGACGGTAACTCACTACCATAAACAAAAAGACCCCTCAGAGCCTGGATCCTCCTGATATTGGTCTGGAGTTCCTGGTGATGGTGGCTGCATATAAATTGCTTAAAATTATCCTAGTGGTTACAGTTGGAAGAACTCATGGAGTTGTGGTCAGTAAAAGAAGCTACATATGGTTAGTAAGGGAGGACTCCAGAAATGTACAGACCCATGGCATGGGCCCATTCTACAGTCTGAGGTTATCTGCAGCCCAGAAACAACAGATCCCACAGAGTCTTCCTTTTCTCCATATCAGCCCTGCGAGGCTATAATTGGCAGGCTCACTTCTACCATGGGGCAGAAAGGAGGCTTCCTGCAGATGAGGACTATGGAAGATCAACTCATCTCAAGGGCAGCACTGATAGAGCAAAAATTGAGAACCTGTAGAAACACCTAGGGGATAGCTTTCTATGTTCTCATTGCTAAGACACAATGCCTGACATCTGCAGTTTAGTGGAAGATTTGGGCTCACAGTTTCCAGAAGTTGCAGTCCATAGTTATCCAGATCAAAGGCAGAACAGCAGAATCGAGTTTCGTAGGAAGAGAGGTGTTCATCACAAGTCCTTCAGGAAGCAAAGGATAAAGGGTATAGCCAGGACGGAAGACATAACCTCCCTGTCACGCCCACAGTGAGCCTCCTCTTTCTACCAGCCCCCCCACCTAACAACAGGTCAGCTGTAAGACTTCCCCCATAATCCAATCATGTCCTACAGATCATCCCCATGATCCCAAGGGACTGGAAGAAATTTAGGCTTACAGAATAACAGAGATTGGCATCACAAGAGAAATGATCAGAGATCTTCCCTGAACTTCCTTGTAGGGGTGGCACAATAGGTGTCTACTCACTTCTTTTGAGAATCCTGAAAATTTCAGGGAAGTAATGGATTCCACGTGAGATCATGTCTTCAGGTTAGTACAGGGAAGCTCCCACACTGGGTCAGGAGACATACAGTATCTGTGAAGAGTCAAGGTGAGGACCATGAGGATTTAGTGCACTCCTGACCTGAACACAAACAATTGTTTGCTCTTCTGACATCACACCTGTGCTCATTGTCATCCCAGGTAGCCTGCACGGGTTAGGCTGAGTCTGCACTCTTAGGTCTGTATGACTGCTCTTAATGAGGTGAAGGGCCAGCACAAGTCAAATCCAGAGTCTGTGAATGATCTAGGTGAGACATAGGGAACCCACTCACCTGAACACAAAGTATTCTAGCCTCAGCCTGTCCTTTTCTTTTCTTTCTTTCTTTCTTTCTTTCTTTCTTTCTTTCTTTCTTTCTTTCTTTCTTTCTTTTCTTTTTTTTTTTTTTTTTTTTTTTTTTTTTTTTTTTTTTTTTTTTTTTTTTTTTTTTTTTTTTTTTTTTTTTTTTTTTTTTTTTTTTTTTTTTTTTTTTTTTTTTTTTTTTTTTTTTTTTTTTTGGCAGAACTGAAGATTGAACTCAGGCACTTGTGCTTGCCATGAAAGCACTTATTCTAGTGAGCTGTCTCCCTGGCCCCAAGCATCAGGCTATCCCTTTGATTACCTGTAGTCAGATTCAGGGACCATAGATATACTCCCAGTCTGTCACTTCCTGTTTCAGTGTATGTTTTTAAAGAAGAAAGTCTCAAGTCACTGCAGGGAGAGTCATACACCTGTCCTTTTGCTGAGATTTGTTCAAATAAAGAAAAGATGGAATAGGCTCCCTTTCCCAGGACACTCATTTATAATGGATTACTCAATGATGATTATCAGAGCTTTCCTCACATTAGTGTCCTGATAGTCATCTTAACCATCATCTTCATAAAAGGCAACTGTGCCAGTGAGGAGGACATAGCACAGTTACTTAGAATGAGGAAGATGTTAGTCCAGAAAGATAATATTGAACTCCATTGAACTTGCCCATGCCATTTGTTGTACCCAGACAGCTGTGGCCAGATGTGTCCCCTTGGTGTCTTTTGTCACCTATCAAAAAGGAGGCAATATTCTGAGTTTGCCGAGGTCTTAACAAGCATAGATGTGACCATTTACCTCTAGGTGTGGAGGTCACAAATCCATCCCACCCATCCTGTGAGGGCTGGGGTAGCAGGATTGTACTTAATATCTGTAGGCTTAGGAGCCTTCATGCTTCTTACAGGAGCTCCAGAAACCAGGGGTAAAGGTGCTGTAAAGCAGTGTCCTCAGCTCACTAAGCAGAAGAGAACCAGCCAGTGTCAAGAGTCAAGGTGAGGTGCATGCCCTGTTGTGAACCTGAGGTTCTCCGTACCCTAGGAAGAACACTTCCTAGTCCCCAGGCTTCCTGTACCATACTGTCTTCTCTAGAGCCTTGTTCTCTTAATTCAACTACAACCTGAAAAACAGCCTCATTTCATATCTCAGGATTATGGGGACTGGATCTTGTGGTGCCAAGAGCATCCCACAGCCAAAACACCTGATATGGGCCCTTGTGGTAGGCAACAAATATGTGATTCTGAACTGAGAATATTAATAGTTTCCCTCTCTCTTCCAGGAATTTGAGTCTTCAGCAACAAGCTTGTCGCTGTCTCCACGGGACATCATGATGCCCTACGGTCAAAAGGGGAAATCCAACAAGCTAGGGAGAGGCCGTCCAACCCAGAGAAATGCACAGTTTCTCATGGGTGCACAGGCTCCCATGGATGGGGTGGAGGAAGCAGCAGCTACCACTTCCTCTGCATCTGTTTTGTCCTATAATGAAATGGGGGCCAGACCAAAACAAAGGCAGGGGCTTGGTACACCAAGTTATCCTCAGAATGCTCGGGGAACTCTCTCTCCTCCAACTGCCACAGGGTCTAGTGAAAGGAACCAAGGTAATATGAGCTCTAGCAGACAAGAAGTGAAAGACCAAAGCCCCTCACAGGATATGACCTTGCCTCAGCTGCTGCGCCATGTCTTTTTAAATGATAAGTTAGATAAATTGGTGCCCTTCTTGCTCCGCAAGTATCAAAAGAGTGAGCATGTCACCATGGAAGAAATGCTACAAGCTATACGCCATGATTACCGTGAGCAGTTCCCCCTGATCTTCAGGGATTTCTGTGAGTGCATGCGTCTGGGCTTTGGCATTGATTTGAGGGAAGTGTACTCTCCTGGGCAGAAGTATGTCCTTGTCCCCTTATTGGGCCTCACTTATAATGGATTACTGAATGATGATTATCAGAGCTTTCCTCAAATCAGTATCCTGATAGTCATCTTAACCATCATCTTCATAAAAGGCAACCGTGCCACTGAGGAGGACATAGCACATTTACTAAGAATGAGAAAGATGTTAGCCCAGAAAGATAATATTGAACTTGGGGAGCCCTGGAAATTCATCACTGTGGATTTGATAAGGGAACGTTACCTGGAATATCAGCAGATTCCTAATACTCACCCTCCTCGCTTTGAGTTCCTGTGGGGTCCAAGGGCCTATGCTGAAACTAGCAAGATGAAACTTCTAGAGCATTTGGCCAGGCTTCACAGGCGTGATCCCAGGTCTTACCCCGTTCTGTATGATGAGGCTTTGAGAGAGGAGCAAGATATGGCCAGGGCCCCTGAATACGCAAAGTGGATGCGAGGGGCATGGCGCTTTCCCAAGGCACAAGAGTAGTTTAGCTATTGTGAAGTGAGGCTGATTCTTCAGTCTCTGCTTGAGGAGACCAGGCAGTTTCCTAAGCAGTGAAGGGCAAGAAGATTTCAGAACTTCAATGTATACCATCTTGATGCCTGTTTTATTTGTATTACTTAGAAACTTAACACTTGCTTTGCTTTTGATTTTTTGAAAACGTTTTCCTTCTTTATAAACTTGAACTAACTTGCACATCTTATTTTCAGAATAATGTTAATGTTAAAATGTAATTCTAGTTTTGCAAAAAGTATAGCTGATTATGATTCTAATATGTATATGATTTTATGTGACATTGATCACAAGTAGATTATGCTTTTCCATTCCAGTGTAACAGCCTTCCTTTCTGTTAAGAAAACTGAGAACTTCATTCTCTTTGTGATAAGAAAGGTTTGGAATAAGTACCTTGTAATGTGTAGAATGTGTAATTCAAGTAAGATGGAGTATGAAATGAAGAGAAGACTGGAAATCACCTCTTATCTCCTTATTCCTTTCCCCAATGCTCTATACTATGAAGACATATGTATGCCTGAATATGCTTGCTTTCTTCTATCACATAATTGAAGTTTATTGCCAATAAAGAGCCCCATCTGCTCACAAGCACGTTTGCCGCTGAACTTTGTTGTACACATGCTGTATGAAAGGCCTTGTGTGTGTGGTGGAGATGTGAGCTCACCACACAGTATAGAATCAAATCTACAGTGTAAGATGAGTATCACCAATATCAGGAAAATACAGAGATGTCCTCAAAGTACTAAGAGGCATGTGAAAGGGCACACTAGGAGTGGTGTCTAGCAGAGTACAGCCAGAGGTGTGTGCTGAGCCATAGAAGTCTGGGGGGTCAGTGCAGTTCCATTTGCAGAAGTTGGCTTTCATGCAGCTGAAAGGTAGCCAGGGTCAGACTCCCAGAAGAGGTGTAGTGGGCCTGAAATGACAGCCAGAGAACATGGAAGACTGCACTGAGCTTGATGATGATGTGGGAAACTCAGAGGAATCTCTTGATAAGAACAGTGGTCTTACACAGGGAAGAAAGCAGGGGATTTATTCCCACCATCTTCAAAGATTTCTTGAAAATTAAGGTGACTCACTGGTGTAGTGAAGCCCTATGTCCCTGACCAGGTGCTTGCCTGTCTGCTGGGAGTAAACATAGGGTCTTGCAATGCCAAGGTGATTGCTTTTCTGAGACGACTTCCCTGCCTGAGCCCATTGTGGTTCATACACTCTTACAAGACGATCAGGAGAATGTGGCCAATCCCACTGTGCAGTTGCACAAAAGTCAGATGACAGCCTTACCCAGTGCTGCTCCCTCCAGAGCCCCTTGCCAGTGTTCACAAGTATCTTCCCCTGTGTAATAGCAGGATGAAATATGGGCCAGTTTTCAATTATTTCCTTTCTGAAGAACACTAATGTTGGGATGTCAGGGTATATAATTTTGCTTGAAATTTCTTGGACCTGCATCTTCATGTGCTGAGCTGGCTTTGTCACTAGAATGGCCACATTTTTAGGCCTCATTATCATAGAGGCCTTATAGGCTAGATTTCTTGTGATGCCAATATGATTGAAAATAGTTGTTCCAGGGGAACAGAAGTTGGCAGGGAGGGAAATATTGTTCTTCACCCAATTTCAGGAGCTATGGATTAGTTGGTCTCAGCACAAACTCTCCAATATCTAATCAAGGAACACACTCTATTGGAGACAACATTTTGAGAGAGTGTTTACTCAACAGCATTTTTGATGGTTTGCTATTTAATTTCTTAAGGTATTGAAACTTCCCTGGAAAACATACACAAATTTTTCAGTAAGAGTGGTAGAGTCTGAGGTTAAAGTAATAGTATCAGCTGCTTATCACCATTTCTTTTCCTTATGTGTCAGAGTTTCTGCTGGGTGTTTTATCTGCTTGTTAGTTTCCACTACTCCTACAGCCATATATGTGAGGCCTACTGGTTGTAAAAACTTCTTTAGATCCCTATGTGGGAAATGACAAAGCCAGAAGTAGATTCTTAGTGTGAGGTCAAGTAGAGGCCACCTAGTTCCTACTCCTTCCAACTTGAACCCAGCTCTGTTTCTGAATTTATTGCCATACTTAGAAAAACTTTAAAAATACCTCTCAGGCACACACAGGGACCAGGGTTCCATCCCTGGCACCACATGCTGCACCAGCCCTCCACCCCCTGGGGCACACTGAGCTGGTGACCAAGTCTGGGTGTGGTGGTGAACACCTGTAATCCCAGCACTGGGAGGCTTGAAAACAGGAAGATCACTATGAGTCCGAGTTGTGTAGTGAGACCCTGCACACACACAAAAAATACCTCTCAGGGTGTAGAAGGACCCAGTTTCAGGGCTCTGAAATAAGGCCTGAATTCAAAATATAAAAATAAGCATGTGATAGGTTCACCTTATTCCTGGGGGAACTTCCTTGAGTCTCCTGCCCTTGGCCACATCATGTAGAAGGCCAGCCTGTCCCTTTGGTCAACTTAGAAACACTCAAATAACAACAATCTTTTTGACACAAAAGTTAGTTTTGGAGTATAATGGTTAGAGCCTGGCTATGTGTCTGAGAAGCAAAACAACACACTGTAAAACTCCCCCAACTGGGCAATAAGTAGTTTGTCATGCAGCATAATGTGCTCCTTCTCTTGGCAGATGAATTAAGAGTGTTTTTGAGGCCATCTTGACATCTTTGTAGGATTTTAATTGAATTAGATACTAGAAAAGGTCTACATGACACAGATGAGCACATGAACCCACAGTTTACTGAGAATCTGCAGGGGAGGCAGGCCCACACTTACCACAGTAGAGGGAAGAAAAATATTTGCCGGGGTGAATTCTTCCAAACCCTGAAGTCCTCTGAGTAGGTTGTGGACCTCAAAATAAAGATGAAAAATGCACTATATGTCCTGTTTCTGGTCTGTGTCCCTCTCCATAGGAATGTGCCAGTTTTCAGTATGTTAATGCCACTATTCCTGATGTTCCAACAAGGACAATCATGTGCACAGTGGGGAAAACCCGAAGGTTAGCAGGCTGATCATGAATCCAAGGACAGGAGAAAATTCTCAGCTTGTTAAAATGTAAGTGATGGTGCTGGAAGTACAGCCAAGTGCTGATGTGTGTTGAACAAGAACCCCTCCTGCTAATACTTTTTAGAGTGTGAAAATGAGATTGATTTTGTATCTGAAACTTTTGTCTCACAGTACATGGCACTAGAAAAGGCTACACAATTTCCAGGCCAGTCCCATGTGAAAAACTCATCCCAGAGAAGAAGTGTATCTTAACAAATCCTATGGCTACTTTTGATTGAACATCGATGGTCTGACTGCTTATGTTGACAATTCAAGTCCTCTTTCTCACACAGCTAATTATCCCTGTTTCTCAAAGCTTAAGAGCGTGACAGTTCACTTGTTCTTCAGAGGCCTCATTAGATGATCTTTTACTTCTGAAATACTAGTGAAGCCATTGCTTAATCAATAGTGCTATTTCAATAAGAGGATTGCAGTAGGTCTGGGTTCCTCATGATGCCCTGTGTGTCTTGTTTGTGCTTTTAAGAGGCTCAGCCATGCATGTTTGTTCCCTTTGAGAGGAACAAGCTGATTCTGTACCTTAAAGGTGCTGGGCACAAGCTGCTCCACAGATACTGCCTGCAGGATTTCCTTCATGCCATTCACATCTTTCAGGCTCTCAAGCATACCTGTCAGTCCCATGACATCTTCATGTCCTCCCCAGTGTGAATGACACATCATAAACACAATCACTTCCTCTTGCTGGGCCCCACTGACGCAGCCCCTCCTGGACCTGACCTCAGTTTTCCCATTTTGGAGCATTATGCTCTCCATGTGCCTACTACCACACACTGCAAGATAGGACCCAGTGCCGACTATAATAGGCAAATATCTATAGCTGAGGATCCCTGGTAAGAATGAATTTTGGAAATTCTTCCTGTATATTTCTGGTGGACTTAATGTGTTTGCCTAACAGAAATGTGCAATGAATGTGTTTTTTCATGAGATACTTTTCAAACAGACTGGGACTTAAAGAAGCAGCAGAGAGCTAGCACTCTCCTGCCAGACAATAAGACTGTGAGTCTTGATTTGTTTATACTCTTCTAAGAAGATCAAAGTGCTCCTTTCACACCAGAAGAGTTCTCACCTTTGGAGGATTCTGAAAGTACTCTGCTTGGTCTCTTCCTAGAGCAGTGCTCATACAGAAAGGTAGTGCATGAATAATTTGTCCTCTGTCACCATGCACCCTGGAACTACAAACCCACGCTACTGCCGATCCTGGCCTCCATCTGCCTCAGAGAGCATCTGTGTGTTTTTGGTGGTGGTGCGGGCCACATAAGCTAATATGGTTCACTCAGTTTTCCCCAGATTACCAAATCAAAGAAGGCCAAGTATTTTTGGCAAAAAGAAAAAATTTATTTAAAGCTAGCTTTGACGACATAAAGGAAACCTTGTGTTTTAAACCATCTTCTCACATTGTCCTGGTAGGCTAGGGCTTTTCATAGTTAAGAGCAGAGTAGAAGAGAAGCACAGGCAGATAATGCATTTCTCTTCCCTGACTTGTCACTTCCAGGGGCCCTCAGCACATCCTATTCTCAGCCAGTTTTCAGTCTCCTGGGGCTGATGACGTCTGCATATTCTGTCACTTCTTTGGGGGATAGAAGAGGATGTTATTCATTATGAATGCAGCAGAAAATAAGATGGGATAAGTTGCTTGTCTGTAAAAGAAAACCTCTAAATTTTGTAGTTCCATGTTTCATGGCCAGTCACAGCAGCTCACAGGGTGACATAACACAACCCCCCTTCTCCCTCGGGGTGCACAGCCCCTGGCATCTACATATATCCTTTTCAGGTTATGAAGAGTGACCTTACCAAGTTGCCAAAGAAACCAGGCAGGGAAGCCCCAGATACTTTCAAGTGTAGCACCAGGACAGCTCTTCACTTCTTAGCCCTGGACAGCATCACTGCCTGCTTAGACTACTGCGGACATTTACCTCTGGTAGAATAGTGACTCCTTTATGAGGCTGCTAGTAACAAACATGAAGGATCATAAGACCCAAAGGTGGAGGTTGGTGAGGTTATCCCAGCCCTCCCACATTGGTCTTGTGGGTGAGTGATCCATCCCCAGCACTGAAAAAAGAAGTGTCCAGGTGGGAAGGAAAGCTTAAAGCTCACTAAGACTTTCACTGATTCTCTTGATGGAAGAATTCTTCTTGAAAAGTGAGTACCCTCAGGAGTCACTGTCCAATGTGGGACTCAGCTACTGCACATTGCTATTCAGTACTAAAATGTGACCAGTGTTTGTAGTTTAAACTCAACCTAGGTAAAATTTTGGGTGGCACAGGTGGAGAAGATAAGATTCTAAACCTATAAGGCAGGAAGGACAAATTCCCATAAAAAGCACAGGGCATGATGAGAAGTGAGCCATGCCAAGCCTTCATTTTTGTGTTCTGTCCTCTACTTATTGCTAGTAGGTGAGGACAGAACACCTCCAGTGCATTCTACTGAGGAAGATGGCAGCTCATATTCACAGGTTATCATTTTCTAAAATGCAACCCATTTGCCCCTTGCAATAATTATTCCATTGTTTCAGAGGAACAGCAACTCCTGTGGTTGTCCCCTAGGAGACATGAACTTTGGATTTCCTCTCAGTGAATCACTGAGGACCTGCCTTGTTCCATATCAGATCATGTGAGATATCCTGCAATCAGAAATACAGCCCCCTTGAAGGACTCTGGTAATGGCTCCAGACAGATCCCAAACAAGTTAGTAAAGACCTTACTTGACCCATTTACAATTTCTAGAAAAGAAGAATCTCTGGCCCCTTTGGGATGTAGCTCACTACACAAGTCTGTACTATACCCTGAGGAATGGTGGCACAATGGGGACTGAGTACTTGCAAGGTAAAAACAAGGAAGTAGCTGCTTGATGAGTGGGATCCCGTGCTCTTGACCTCACACAGAGCACACAGCTCTTCCACTGTGGCTACTCCACACACCAGGCCTTGTGTAGCTAGCTGATGCTGTCAGTGACAGAGCCTGGCAGGTATCAATTGGTTGGCTCATCCTGTCTGGATTGTTCAGGGCCTCTTCATCATGAATGCTTTAGTGAACTTTAAAATGTAGATATTTTCATTTTAAATGTTTTATTCCATAAGTTCATTAATAGGAAGCTTGTCCTAATTCTGCTTATCAAAATATTCCATTATTTTTATTCTACATCACTGAAAAACTTTCCAGTGCATTTCCACTGTCCCTAATTTCATATGCATTCTGATCTAGAGCTCAGTTGTACACCTACAATAGATTGTTTTTGCCTTGAGCAAATCTCTTCCTACAAGGAGATTGTCTGTCCACCAAAGTCTTTCTTATCCTCATTTAACTGAAGCAGTGTCAAAACAAGAATCTGTTTTCAGCTTTCACCATTACTCCAGCCAAGCCCTCTGCTGTGATTTGCGTAAGCATCTCCCTAGGGTTCATAGGTTAAAGGCTTTGTGAACAAGCTGCAGTGTCCCTGAAAGGCATGGAAACTTCAGAGATGGGTGCTACTGGAATGTCTGAGGTCACCAGAGGAGCATCCTGAAGGGCACTGGACCATGCTGGTCTCTTTCCTTCTCTCCATGTTCCCCAGCTGCTATGCAGTGAAGAGTTCCATCCACAATGTTCTCTACCTTAATTTACTGCCTACAGGCCAGGGAGATGGCTCAGTGGACTAAGCGCTTCCCTCACAAGCTCAAGGGCCTGAGTTCAATTCCTGGTTCCACAAAAAAAAAAAAAAAAAAAAAAAAAAAAAAAAAAAAAAAAAAAAAAAAAAAAAATTACCACCTCACCACAGACACATCACCTTTGCCTGCTGAACATAGACTGAAACTTTGGAAGCTCTGAACCAAACTTAACCTTTCTTTCTTATCTGTCCATCATGTGACAAGATTACTTTATAAACAATGAAAATTGGACAGGATTTTTTTATGTATGTACTAGAGAAATTGGATATCCATGTGCAGGTGAATGAACCTAGTCTCCTACTTGCTAGATTAAATAATATGAGCCCAAAATAGACGACATACTGAAATCATAGCAGATATTATGAACCTGGTAATAGAAAACAAATGGGAAATACTTCAAGGCATTGGACAGAGGGAAGGCATTTTTGAACAAGACCCCAAAGTACTGATAATAAAGAGAAAAGTATAGGAAAATACAGATGAAGATGGTTTTTAAGTCTCAAGCGTCCCACCCTGATCCTCTAAGAATTCATCAGTTACTGTTTAAATCTCCCACCCCAGCACAAGCTGAAAAGGTGTTTCTGATTGTGAGTACTATTTACTGCCTATTAGCCCATCTCTAGCTTTGTGGTAGCAGTATTATGCATGGTGGAGATGAGCAATGTTCAGAGTAAGATTTCATTGATCACATAGTTTATTTCCTTTAAAAGGACTGTTTCTTCCAATTGTTATATTGGGGCAACATAACAAACCTACCACATTTTCTTTCACTGCACATGTTTTCTGTTTTTCTTTATGCATGAGTATTTTATTGGATGACACTGAAAATGGTATTTAAATAATTTTAGTTTTGTTTGGCTTATAAAAATTCCACCTAAATATAGTTTAGAAATAAAATGAAGAAATATATACTATAAAAAGAAATATAAATTAGAAATATAATGAAAAAAACTTCATCTCCTATAACCATTAGAGAAATGCAAAATTAAACAATCTTAATATTGTATCTTATTCCAGGAAAAATGGCCATATTTAATAATCAATTAAAAAACAAATGTTAGTGGTGATATAGGGAATAAAGGAATATTTCTACATTGTTGTTGGAAATATAAACTAGTACAATCAGTATGGAAATCTGGAGAGGGTACAGGAATAAAGAAACACAAATCCATTGCATCTAAATAGTCTCCTTATCGGCATCTTCCAGATACAAGTAAGAGACATATTACAGTAATACGTTCATATACACATTTAGAGCATCATAAATCATAACAGCTAAACTGTGGAGGCCTGTCTGTCCATCAACACATGAATAGATAAAGAAAACATGGTATTTATATAAAATGGAGAATTATTCTGAGATATACCAAAATATATTTGAGTCTTTTCTATTAAGATGTGTTTAGCTTGTGTAGTGGGCATACTAATGGTCAACTTGTAACAGCCAGCTGAACTGAGTCATTGTGCTCCTGGGTATGGAAGGACTCAGAACTGTTGCCAAAAGCAGAAAAGGAGAACTGGAGGGGAGGGTGGAATGCTGTCAATTTTCTTGGAGAAGCCTGTCATGCTGGCTTCCTGATATGAACTCAGCTGTTATCATCAGAAGAGCTCAGGTCCTCTCTGTCACTAAGGATGGCAGTAGTTCTTTTCAGAGGAGCTCTGATCCTTACCTTGAGTATGATATTTTAAGAGGGTGCTCGAGTCTTCACTTTGAGTAGTGCTTCCTGGCTCCAATGCAGACCCCTCATTCTGCAGCACACACAGATTGTTCAATCCACTGGAGCAGACTTTCTAGCTTCAGCCACTGTCCTTTGGTCCTTCCCAGTGTAGGTCCTTAATACAGACTTGCATGATACATTGTCATGGGCACTAGGTTTTCAGCTGGATACATGAGTGGCATTGCTATGGGCTTTAGGCCTTCAGCTGGACTCATGTGGGACTCAGGCGCTAAGCTGGATAATTTGGGTCTCCAGTGTGTGGACAGATTTATGACATTCTTTTGCATTTGACTTTCTGAGTGAATATTATAAAATAATCCCATAAATTATGTGCCCTGTATTAAATCTATTCTCTTGTAAATCCTGGCTACAGCACCTTGAGACCTCAAGTGAAATGCACCAGATTCAAATACTATCATTATTTCACGCTTTCTCTTATATAGGAAACCAAAGTACAAATAATTTAAAGACCAAAATAAGTAACGGAAAACAGAGAAACCAATGTTTGATAAAAGGTAAAGATCCCTAGAGACAGAGGGAGATGGGAGGGAGTGGATGGGAGGTGGTAGTAAAAATTGATGTATATTATGTGTATATACCAACTTCCTACAAATGTAATCATGTTTCACAGCCACGTATCTATAAAACTTAAATAATTTTAAGAAACCTTCTTCATGTATAAGTGGATGTGACTTGAAGATACACTCATAAGTGAAATAAACCAGACCATATTTATATGATGTGTAAATGTCGTATAGACTCTCTAGTGCAAGAACTCAAAAGAAGAAATAAAAATTAAAAGCTATAACACATTTAAATGGAAAACAAAAACTTAATGATTAAACAAGAGAGGGAGAAAAGTTAGGAAATATGGCAGAGGCAAAACCATATATTCATATAAACAAGATGGTTAAGGCAATGGCCCTAAGGTTCTCTATCAGGTTTATAAAAATAGCACAAATTCTCTCCCTGATTAAGCAGCTACACTGAGAATAGCAATGTGTAATACTAAAACTGTGCTTGAAATATGCATCATTATGGTCTTCTAAATGTGTACTGCTTTTAATGTCATATCAGTTATTACTATACTCTCCTTAAAGTAAATGTTTGTGGAAAAAAGATGTTAAAAATCCTTATAACTTCCAATTTGACTCCTTCTGGATTTACAGGCCTTAGGAAGATACTTAAAGTGTAACAGCATCATAAGTAGGGATCCCTGTTCCCATACATCATTGTCCTTTTAGAATAGTTGAGGACAACAGATGTCAGTCTTTCTTTTTTATTTTCCATCTTCTCTTCCCTTCTGTTCTCTTATCTTCCTCATTTCTCTCTCTCTCTCTCTCTCCATCTGTCTCTCTCAGTCTCTCTGTGTTTGTGTCTCTGTCTGTCTGTCTCTCTCCACAGAGAGAGAGAGAGAGAGAGAGAGAGAGAGAGAGAGAGAGAGAGAGAGAGAGAGAGAGAGAGAGATCGAGAACACCATGTACATACAGCAGACCCTGGGGTCAATAATCAGTAGAGTGGGGGAAAGAATAAGGTGGTCAACAGCAAACCAGTTACACAGGGCCCACCAGAAACCAGCACTCTTTTTTGGCAACTCCATCTGGTTACAGCCCCATCCAGCATTATGAGTCGATATATTTGCTTTATGTGCCACCCAGTCTTCTGTCATTAGTTGTGAGAGCACTGTCAGATAAATTCACTGAATATTTATTAACAGGCAGTAAAAATAGACCGAAAACAAGAATGGAAACAAATGACTACAACAGTAGTATGAAGCAACTAGTTCCAACACTTGTCTGAGAAAACTGCACTCAAGAATAGAAGAATTCGGGCCAGGGAGATGGCTCAGTGGAGTAAGTGCTTCCCTGGAAGGTGCAAGGGTCTGAGTTCAATCCCAGTTCCACAAAAAAAAAAAAAAAAAAAAAAAAAAAAAAAAATACAAAATTTGGGAAATAGCTAAGTGGCATAAGTGCCTGCCTGGAAAGCACAAGGTGCTGAGTTCGATCCCTGATACAAAACAAACAAAAAAGATTAGAGGGAACAATAGATGTATAATATGCACATAGAGTTTCTTGCAGAGCAGACCATTTATACAGCACATCATTAAACATACTCAATGAACCTGAAAGATTTCAGGGGTCTTGATCTCATAGGTAATATTTTTCCTGGAACAAAAGGCCATGAAACTAGAAGTCAATCACAAGTAAGTTGGGGAAGTTTACAAAACAGAGGGAAGTGAAGTAATGCATTCCTATACATCCGCATGATTTCCCAGCCTGCCATAAAATCCCATGAACTGGCTGAGTGATGTAAGCCACGTTTACTTTCTCATGGTCTTGGAGGCTGGAAGCCTGGGAAGTTGTCCCCAGGAATGCATTTTGCTAAGCCCATCTCTGCGGCTTGTAGGGCCCTTAGACATACTGTATCTTCACAGAATCCTCTTCTGTGCATGCACATCTCTGATATCTCCAAAAGTACACCTCCAAGTCCTCTGTTTAAAATGATGTTCCAGAAATATGTGGATTATTCTAACAAGCTTGGTAACACAGACTTTTTCAGTGAGGTGGTCAAGAATAGCAATGGATATGACAAACATTTTCATGAATATAAATGTGTCTAAGTAGATTCAAATGTCAAGAATGAGAAAGCTCCCTGAATTTGATATTTTTTCAGAAGGTTAATATGTGAATTTCTTGATCACTAGTAATCTCTAGATTTTTTTGTCTAACTTAGCACAGTCAGTGCATATCTCTGTGACTGGAAATAAATCAATTTACCTCTGACCTCTGTTGTCTTTTCTGAGAAAACAAGGGGTATAACTACATCAGTAATTCTAATTCCTTTAAACATTAAATACATAGATTTCTCTATATTTAACCATTGAAAATTCTTTCCTCAGACAGATGTGGTGGCATGCACCTATAATCCTAGCTCTTGGGAGGCTATAAACAGGTGGATCACTATGAGTCCAATCAAGTAGTGAGACCCTGAAGTC
>PVKA01020685.1:0-18442 GCA_004027165.1 Ctenomys sociabilis
GAAATAAAAAAGAACATAATTCAAAAGGCATGAGAAATTGCAGTGTGCTCCTGGATGATCAATAAAGAGCTCTCAAAGTGATAGTTATGCAGGACTATATAAAATATATTAAATGAACCCTTATTTTAAAGGTCATTGAAGATTTCTATGAAATAGTACCAGGCTTATGTCGGGTTATACAAGTATTTTTTTTTCATATATATGTGTACATATGTGTGTATAAAGGACAGGGAAGAAGCAATATAAAGTCAACAGAAAATAGAAATATACCTTTTAAAGTTTCTAATACTAGGAGAAGATATCATATGATGTCTTTTAGATAAATTGTAACTCAAAGATATAAATCTTAAAACAAAAATTAAGATTAAGCATTATTCAGGAAATTAAATACTAATTAATTTAAAATTAAATGTTTCAAAACAATTGAACTAAGAAAAAGTTTTCATAATAGTAAAGAAATACTAAGAATAAAACATAAGATAAATACTGGAATGACAAATAAATGACCATCACTTCTGACAGTTTGGGGATAAGATATTGCACAAAGATCTAGTGTGTTATAGACATGGATAATGACCATGACATTTACTGGTGGCCAGGTGTCACTTATGGGACTGAGCTACAGCTATTTCCTTGAAATCCACCCTGTAGTCCCATATGGAATCTTGACCCGTAAGGTGCAAGAGAAGTCCATTTGTAGAGTGTGCTGATGGAAATATTTTGCTGCTGTATACAAAAGAATAACTGAAAGACTACTATTGTATACCTCTTATTCTCCTGTGTTTAACGGTTTGCTCTATTTGGTGGGTTCTTTCCATTCTCATTCATGGAGTTGTGGTTATTTTGCTCCCTCTCTAGAACATCATTTAGTGGTCTGTATAGGTTTGGCTTTGTCATCATGAAATTCTTTAGCTGTTCTTTGTCATGGAAGTATTTCACTTCTCCTTTATACTTGAAAGAGAGTTTTGCAGGGTATATCAGTCTGGATTGGAATTTGTTTTCATAAAGGACTTGAAGTACTCTTCTTTATTCTGTTCTTGACTGGATGGTTTGTGAAGAGAAATCTGCCATTATTCTGATGGGTTTTCCTTTAAATGTGATCTGTTTCTTTTCTTTAGTGGCTTTTAGTATACTGTTCCTGTGCTGAATTTCTGGGATCTTGATTATTATATGTCTGGGAGTGGTTTTAATTGGGTTGATGTTATTTGGCATTCTATATGCTTCAGTTCTCTGGACATCAGATTGTTTCCCCATATTTGGGAAGTTTTCTGCTATTACTTCTCCCCATATTCTTTTTATATCATTTGTATTGCCTCCTTCCTTCTCATTGATGCCTATTAGTCTCACATTGTTCATCTTTGCATCGTGTTGCAGGTGTTGAATTATTTTTTCCTGCATTCTAGTTGTTTTTAAGAGATCTTTGCTTACTTTTTCACTAGCTGCAATGGTGTCTTTAAGGTCAGAAAGCCTATTTTCATTTTCACTCAAATGGATTTGCCAGCTTGTGATGGAGGTTTTAATTTCATGTATAGCACTTTGGATCTGTTTCATAGATTCTATTTCTTTCCTATATTGTTTATTCAGGTGTTCTATCATTTCTATATTCTGCTCTATTTTTTTTATTAGTGTATTCTTTAGAAGCATTTAGTACTTCTTAGATTATAGTTATCACTACATTTTTTACTTCAGAAATTATTTCTGATCTGATCTCTTCTATACCTTTCTGCAGTTGTTTCTTTACTTCCAATGCTATTATTTCAGGGATTTCAGGTGTGTGATTTCCAATTTCCTCTTTGCTAGCATCTTCTGCATTTGTACTGGGTGGACTGGGGGCCAGAAACTGCTTTTTGTTCCTCTCTTTGTCATTTTGTATACTATTGACCTTTGGTGTAGAGCTTAGATAGAGTTAGTAAGTTCAGACTCCTCCAGGTGGGTGTGGCTGCTGTGCCCCACTTCTTCCTGCTGCATCCTTGCAGGTGAACCCTCTGTGTCACACTGGCAAGATGTTCTGCTCCTCAATCAGCTGGGTGGGTCTTGCCTCTAGCCTCTTTGCAGGGAGTTCTGCTGAAGGGTTCCATGCTGGGCCTGTGCTCTGGGTTGCTTCAGGATCTGGTGGTCTGGGCAGTCTCCCTCACAAGTTGGGCCTGCACTCTAGGTCGATTCAGGGTCCAGAGGCCCCCGTCTCCCTTACAAGCTGGGCCTGCGCTCTGGGTAGATTCAGGATCCAGAGGTCCCTGGGAGATCTCACTCACATGCCTGGCCTGTGCTCTGGGTCACTTCAGGGTCCTAATTGTTTTGAAACATTCAATTTTTAATTAGTATTTAATTTTCTGAATATTGTTTAATCTTAATTTTTGTTTTAAGATTTATACTGTATTTTTGACTTACAATCTACTTAAAAGGCATACTGTGATATTTTCTCCTAGTATTAGAAACTTTAAAAAGTATATTTCCATTTTCCATTGACTTTATATTACTTCTTCCTTGTATTTTATACACACACACACGAAAAAATAAAAAAAGAATGATAAACTGGCGACATTTATAGGTAAATGGATACAACTTGAGACCACATGTGTAAGTGAAATAAACCAGACACACATGTGTAAACTCATACTATCTCCATAATGTGAGAGCTGAAAGAGCAAAAAATAGATAGATAGATAGATAGATAGATAGATAGATAGATAGATAGACAGACAGACAGACAGATAGATAGATAGATTTATACTACTAAATGTTCGGACAATTAAATATCTTGTACGCTGAGTAATTTAAAGATAACAAAATTACAACATATTAATGATTGTTACCCTCCTGATATCTTCTTTTGAAATTTTCTTTTGTTTTTCTCTTTAAAATAAGAAAAAGAGGGGCCAGAGAGAGGGCTCAGTGTAATAAGTGCTTCCCTGGCAAGCACAAGGGCCTGAGTTTAATCCCCAGTTCCATAAATAAATAAATAAATAAATAAATACATAAATACATAAATACATAAATACATAAATAAAATAAGAAAAAGAGGCCTGTCCAAATAGCTCAGCAGATTAAAGCACCTGCTTAGGCAAAATGCAGGAACTAGGGTTCGATTCTCAGCCTGCTCTGTTGGCCCCATGCCCCACCAGGCACGCTGAGCTAGCAATTGAGACTGGGTGTGGTGGCACGCGCCTATAATCCCAGCTCTTGGGAGACTGTAAACAGGCGAATCATTACAAGTCCAAACTATGAAGTGAGACCCTATACACCCTGTAACCCTGTCCTAAAATCAAAAAATAAAGAAATTAAAATTAAAATAAAATAAGAAAAAGAAAGAGAAAGGCAAATTGGTCACATAGAGGCGAACACAAATGGGTAGACAGGTACACACGCACGATGTGTTCTGCAAAAGCAATTGATTTAGCCATAAGATCCTGTGAATTTAGGCTCTTGATCCTCCATGAACACTCGAGTACATTCATAACATACATTCCTATTGATAAAAGGGGGGGAAGATTAATAGCTTCTGAATACCCAGTATCTGTTCTGCCAAACTAGCAGTTGTGATTCCGTTTGCACACTGAGCATGCATATACCAATAGAGGCAACGATAATATATTAGGCTGAAAAACCTGAATCAGAATGGGATACAACTGATTTTCACTGACTTATTTTGGAGTAGAAATTAAAACCCATGATCATGACATGTAAATTTGTAGAAATTGAATGCAAATGATTTCAATATTCATGTACACAATATGTACACAATATTCATATGGCTCCATATTCAAATGTGCCTTTTTTCAAGACTGAAGTTATTGCCTGACATTCTCAGCAGGCTGAGAATCCTTTCCCCAGTCAGTCATCTCCCTGCTCTGAATACCTGGACTGCCAGACAAGGAAACACCCACTTAACAGACTCAGCTGCTCTGCTTTTCTGCTTTCTGAAGAGAAAATAATCTCTTGCCTTCTATAAGCCACATATTTACTTTCAGTAGCTGAAATAAAATTCTCATGACCTACTCTGTCTGTCCTAAAACTCCAGCTACTGAAGCCTGCTATTTCATATTTTACTGAGAAGCACTTCCTGTAATTAATTACCTTATCTTTCTCTGTGTGAGAAAAACAAGTTTAATGCATTTTAATGAGGAGGTTGGAAAGACAGGAGACATTTTATTGCCATCTTGATTTTGATAAGACTGGAAAAAAGCTGGTTGGTCTGTGACTACAAACAGCAAATAGTGTCTGTGCCCATATTTTTATCAGCCTTGATATCGGAACTTCAGTATTTCTTATAAATTATTTCTGATTAGTTTTACAGTGGAGAATTTCTTAGTAGGCCAATGCCACTGGATAGCATGATGGCTGTAAAGTCCCTTTATCTGTATATGTATGTGTAATCTCTTATGTATAGGTCTCAGTTAAGTGGCCTACAGGGCTAAGAATATTAGACAACTAATTCTTTCAAAAATCTGTTTTTGACTTAAGGAAAACATCTTGTTGCGATTTTCTTTTCCATACTTGAGAGCAGAGAGGCGGGGTGAGGGGAAAACATAAAAGATCTCTAAAATCTCTTCCACATTCAATATTCTATAATTACAGTTAATTAATTTGAAAGGAAATCATTTAATTTTTAAAAATAATTCCTCCTTTCACATTTTTAAAGTTGAGTCTTTAAATAATCAGATGTCCATATATCTGGGGCTAGATTTTTGTCCATCTAAAATGAAGACTACGAGAAGCTTTTTCCTTAGGAAAGAGCAGTTTATGAAATCATGATGGGTCCTTAACGGACAGAGCTCCATGCAGAGCAGAGTCACTGCTGCGCGGGTTTCTGTCCATCCCTGCGCTGCAACTGGGAGTGCGCAAGTATGTCCTCTCCTTCTGAGAGGGTGACTGAGCTGCACAGAGCAGATGGTAGTCCTGGGCAGGGGCAGCAAGAGAGTGTTGGCGAGAAATCCTTCACTTTCCCAACGATAGTGATGTTTCTTAGAAATGTTGCTGTCAAGGTCTTCCATACTGTGCTGCTCAGGTCAAGGGAAGAGGTGGATGGCAATGAACACCCGAAACCCCTCAGGGTACCCTCAGCTAGGCCTCAGGATGTCTTTTCCACTACAACACAAGGAAGAAGACTGACTTGATTAGTGCCCCCGTTACCCACTCTCACCCTGGACTTCTTCCTACCTTCTGCCCTCCTACCTCATTTGTGTTGGTGATGACACCCACCTCGCCTCCTGCTGCATGCCTTGTGGTGCCGGCTCTGCAGGACTGCCTGGTCATGACTCCACAGCCCCTCAGTGAGTGCTTGCTGAGTGTTGAATCCCCCCGAGTTGGCTGTTTCCTCTGCCAAGCTCCCTCCTTCTGTCACTTCTTTTCTTCCCTCCTCTCACTCCCACCAGCCCCTTTCAAAAAAAGTATGAATCCTCCAGTAGTCCCCTGGGTCTTTGTCATCTTTGTTGAAGTGAAGCTCAAACCCTGGGCTTGTGTGGCTTAATTTTGTTTTAAAGATCAATGCCTCCACTGGGAAGTGTGCCTAATTAATGATGTTGCTGCTGGAAGACTCGTGCAGGGAACCATTTCATAGTGTCAAAGAATTTTAGTTACTTGATATCATGTCTGCCTCTCAATATATATATATATATATATCTCACATATACATACATATATATTTGTGGTATCAGGTAGTGAACTTAGGACATTGCACTTCGCCAGGCAGGCTCTTATGCCACTGAGCTATATTCCCAGCCCCTTGAGCTATATCTCCAGCCCCTAGATATTTTTAAAATAAGTTGTTGGCACATTATTAGTGATCATCAAACCAGAGCCACTGATATATTTTGAGCACCTAGTCACAGCTCCATTTTTAAAAGAGTTTATTGCAAAAAGATTTCATCTATGTTTACAAAAATATCCATTTTCATTTATTCTTTGAAATTCTGAATATTAAATCATCCTAGAATTTCTTTTTTCTGTGCTCAGCAAGCTAAGACAGCATCATCATTGATTTTTGCCTCAAGTTAGAGAAAACATATTTATTTCTCCTTTTTCTACTGAAGAAATAAAATCTTTATGTGCTGTGCCCGTGGGTTAGAGAAAGTTAACAAAGGAGCGATTGTACTAGGCCTTAGTGCTGCCTAGCCTCAGAGGTAAGCGCCATTACTCTTTCAAGCACTGTCCTCTAGTGGGGAAAATAAAGACTAGCGCGCTCACAACTACCACTGCTGCTCACTTTCGCTTCTTAGGGCCTGCCTGACCCCACACCATGCTTTTTGGAGGAGATACTGAACCTGTGAAGCATGTGACTTAAAGTAACTTTGAATAAGAAAATCTCAGACAACTAAACAAAAAAAGGGGATACAAATGAAAGACCATTTTGTATCAGTATATTCAAAATAGTAAGATATACAGCTACCTTCTCTTAATTCAATGAATAGAAAGATTTGTTCTATTAGTGTTTGTGGACAGAATATCATGTCTGCATCTTGTACTATGAATAACCACTATGAAGACAACAATATGCAATGTATATATTGAAACTGTCCTACTAATTGGTTTTGAAACTGTCTCATTGACATTTGTTTCTCAATAAAGTTATTTTTTTAAAAAAGAAAATCTCAGACAGCTGTGGACATTTGAAACAGCTGAGTAGATGAATAAGGAGATCAGAGAGGGGCACAAGGGCACAAGTACCATGCTGAAGTGTAAAATGGAAGGAGAGCGTGGTGCCCACACTTCGAAAGACAAGTATTTCAAAGGAAAGGCTGTTGTTTTGGTAAACTGGGTATTCTGAAATTGCTCACTCTATGGGGCAAATGTTTGCATTTCTTTGAGTGCCTGTCCCTCAGATCCATCTGCTTAATGACACGGCTCTATTAATGTTTTCCAGATGGTTATTTCTTAGTTTTAGTCAGTAAAATGCCTGTTTGAAATTTGGGGTGAATCTTAAACAAGGTCCGTCAGTTAAGATTCTGGGGGAAATGGGCTCAGTCAGACCTGGGGTCAACATGCATTACTTGGTCTTCCTCAACAGTGAGGAACTGTAACACGGGGACTATAATAGCACTTTCTTCAAAGAATTCAGTCAGGAGCTATGAAACGACGCTTCATGTGCATAGCTCCTGGAGTTTTCACAAACACTAAGTAAATATTAAGTTTTCTCTTCAATATTTTTGTAATCTTCTAGACATGGCCTCTGGAAAGCTTTGTACCCTCGCTCCAAGCCTGAAGTGACCATCCTTTTGCCTCAGTACAGCGTCGGGCACACTACTTAAAATCTGTTACAACTTGCAGTTTTCCAGTTTTTTCACTACCCATCGCTAAGCGTCGGGTCTGCGTGCGTGATCATGCGGACTCCGGCTTCCCCGCCTCTGGTGAAGTCTTGTGTTTGACGCCTCCTTAGGACAGTTTCATATCAGGTGTCATTTCGCATGAAGAAGCCAAGTTTTGTGGCTGCTTAAATGTGCTCAAGAGCATAAACACTGCCAAACTGGCTGTTCTGGCTGTCGATTCCCAAAATAGTGTTCCAACCTGTGCCCAGAGGAGCATGGACCAAGACTTGTAAAAGGGCACTCCTGGGACGCAGAGGGCGGGAGAGAATCTATGAATTCCACTGCCTCACGGATTATGTCTGAAGTTCCTCTGGCCACCACCCCCAGGTTGTAATGTAGTCTGCAGCACACGGCATCTCTGCACAGAGCCGTCCTGTTCTCCGCACGCCCGCTAACTGCACAGCTGGGGGACGTTTCTGGGGGACCAAAGCAGCTGAGAGCCGCAGCGCTGGCCCCACCCCCGCGATCCGCACCTCTGCTTCTGCCTGGGAGACGCCCTCCAGCCTTCATTCCTGCTCAGTGTCCTGTGAAACAGCTCAGGCCGCCACCGCCTGATCCCAGCCTTTCATTCCTGCCAGTCTCTGCCCTGTCAGTAGGCTCTTCCCTTAATAAATAAAGCTCAAATCTCCCTTAGGCTGGAGAAGGGGCAGTGGGTGGAGTCAAAGATCCACAGGGAATCCAATTAGTTTTTCGAAGAAGCAAACACAGCACAACTCCTCCAAAGATAAATAGGCTCCTGCACAGATGGTGGAGAACCTGAGTGGAAAACAATAGAAAGGACAGAGAAGAGGCAATCCTCTCCCAGATTCGCCTTTTGTAAGTAGTGTCCGGGCACAATTTTTAAGGAAATGTCAACATCTACAGATGCATTTATCAGAGCTAATGCACTGCAAGAGAAAATGGACAACTCAGAAGTCTTCTTAATATTGAACAAATTCTTGTGCAAAAACTAAGGGCCTTGTATCTTCTAGCTAACATGTAGCATATTGTTGAGAATGGAACTCACACTACCACATATGTTTTTATTTTTGAAAACAAAATGAGAGTAAGCTATTACTTCAGGCTGCCCTGAAGCAAATGCTGCACTAGTTTAAATTGTTCTCAATAGAGCAATTTCCTCTCCTTGGACATTGTAGGCAGAGCTGTCCTCACACAAATCCCACAGAGGCCCCAGTGGTGTTTTCTTATAGAGAAAAGTAGTTATCAAGACTGACAAGGGACTGGCTTAAATCAAGCAGAAAGGTTTTACTAGAAATCTATACAAAGGAAGAATAATAGTATTGGTGATTCCGAATTTTTTCAGAGAGTGAAAAATTCATTATTGACAGGATAGTACACTTTGTTTCTAGTCATTTTCATTACTTTTAATATTTCTTACCTTACACCCACAGCCTGTAAGTAATTAAAAGTTATTATAAACTTAGGAGATCCTGTGATTCACATCTTTGACATCTTCTCAGGCTGCATGATGCTGTGGTAATGAGATACAGTTAGCGGCTGTCATATTTCAGCTAAAAACACATCTTCAGCCGGGGAGATAGCTCCATGGCTTAAGCACTTGTCTGGCAAGCGTAAGGTCATGAGTTCAATCCCCAATACTAAAAAGTAAAAAATAAAAGTGCATCTTCCAAAAGTGAATCTAAGTTGGGGCTGGGGGGTTAGCTTAGTGGTCTAAGAGCCTGCCTGGCTAGCACAAAGTGTATATAAAAGTTATTTTCTCAAAAGAATATCGAGTGCTGAAAATATGGCAAGATATTTTTTGCAATAGGAGAAAGAATTCTCTTTTGAAAACATCTCTTAAGGATACACAGAGGGAAGATGAGTCATGTTGAGTTGTTTAGGCACGCAATTGGCCCAAATGTCATTTGTCTTCTGGGATATTGAGAAACCTGGCTTGAGGATGAGAGCAAATAGGTGAATGTATACATAAATCCCCAAGTTTAACAAGAGACACTTCTATGGCTCATGAATCTCCATTGCCGCCTTGATGGTAAATGTAAAGAGGAGGCCATAAACTACAACTTTTAAAACTATGCATTGGTGATGAGGCAGCATTCTTGTCAGCTCATGTCCTGCCTATGTGAAAATGTGATGGAGTCAGCAGCTGAGGTCAGCAACAGAGGGGCCCAGGTGTCCACCACACGGCCCTCCACAGACCTGGAGGCCCTTCTCTGGGATCACCTAAAACTGGCTTTTGTGGTATTATAATAAAACGAGTATAAGGTTTCATCAAATTTAGGAGATCCTGTGATTCACATCTTTGACATCTTCTCAGGCTGCATGATGCTATGGTAATGAGATACAGTTAGCAGCCATCATATTTCAGCTAAAAATGCATCTTCAGCTGGGGAGATAGCTCCATGGCTTAAGCACTTGCCTGGCAAGCATAAGGTCATGAGTTCGATCCCCAGTACTAAAAAGTAAAAAATAAAAGTGCATCTTCCAAAAGTGAATCTAAGTTGGGGCTGGGGGGATAGCTTAATGGTCTAAGAGCCTGCCTGGCTACTACAAAGACATGGGTTTAATCCCTGGTACCACATGCTGCACTGCTGTACTGGCCACCAAAACTGGGCATGGTGGCACATGCCTGTAATCCCAGCACTGGGGAGCCTGAGACAGGAAGAACACTACGAGTCTGAGCTGCATAGCAAGACCTTGTACCAAATAAATAAATAATTAAAAATATAAAGTGACTCTAGGGCACCTACTTCAGAAGGCAAGTATATAGTCACACGATTCACGCAGTCAGCAAATACTTATTGCATGCCTACTACCTGCCAGTCACTGCTCTAAGTTTTGGAAATGCTACGGCAAAACTGAATGCCTCTGGCCTTGTTACAGTATTATTATTATTTAGCTAAACATGTATATCTTTTTGAAAGGAATAATTTCTATACTGTTTTGTGTATGTGTTACATAGGAAGGAATTTTGACATCAGTGAGAGGAAATCCTGCCAATCCTATGAAGCAAGCACAGCTTGCCTTTCTGATTTGAAACAAGGTTTGCATGTAGGCAGTCTGAAGGTGAGAGCAGCAGCTCACCTCCACCGTGGAGAAGGCAGCTTCTTGTGAGTCACCATTTTTCCATGTTTGATATGGTGATTGCTTCTTATAGTTACAGGGTGGCTGCTGCAGCTCCTGCCATTGCGTCTGTGCTCACAGCGAGGAAAAGGAAGTACAAATTGTTCCTACAGTGGCACAATTCCATTTTCTACAAGACTGTTCACATCTGCAAAAGATAGAATGAAAGTGAGTGTGGAATATTCACAACCTCTACAAGTGAAGATAATACAGAAAAAGCAGGGTTGGGAGAAGCTGCTAAATTAAGTCCCATGCACTGTAGAGTGCATTGATCACAAAAAACCAAAGCAAAATAGAACCCAGTGCTGTTTATATGCAAGACTGGCTGTCCTTTTACATCAGTGAACTTTCTCAAGAGCGTAAAGATGGAGCAACACCCCAATGAGGCACCCAAAGCAGCCTGAGGAATTAAATATAGGAACAGGCTCAGAGCAGTGACCACATACAAAAGCCTCTGAACCTTCCCTTGTACAGCAGCTTGGGCTATTCTGACTAGTTGTTTATTTTAGTGAAAATTATGAACATGCCTGAATATAATCTTAATTATCAAAATTAGCAAGTTTTTTGGTCTTGGTTTTTTTTTTTTTTTTTCTGTATTGGGGATTGAACTCAGGCCCTTGTGCTTGCCAGACAAGTGCTCATTCTACTGAGCTATCTCCCCGGCCCCAGCAAGCTTTTTAAAAGTGTGTTCTATCATCACTTATTAAGCAACGACTACAACTGAGCACTTTATCATGTTTGACAGTTGCAAAGAGAAAGTAGAGAAGATTTCTGCACAAGGAACCAATGGTCAAGAAAAAAACTATAAGTAAATGACGGTAGAAGATGCAAGAGCGGGCCTGCTGCTCAGGGAATCAGAGAGGTTTTCAGGAAGAACAGTGCATGTGCTTTCTCATTGTGTGTGGAAAAGGGCATAAAAGAAAGCAAAGAGGAAGAGAAAATATGGAGGCTTTTCTGACAGGAAGCAGCATATGAGCGCCACCAAGACAGATGTCTACAGCAGCGGTAAGGCCCCAAGGGTGGCACCACAAGAGGTCAGTGCACCTCGGCATCAGCATCTCCAAGTTTGTGCCCCCATTCAGGGTCTTCATTGCTTAGGATCTGGATGAGCTTTTGACTGTCTCTGTTTGCTTGTCTCTAAAATACGGATAACACCCACAAGTTCAAGGAGGAAAGGCTTATTTCAGCTCCCAGTTTGTAGGGATTTTAGCCCAGAGTTGGTTGTTGCCAAGACAGAGCAGCACTGCAGAGGGCATCACAGTGGAGAAATAGCTCTCAGCATGGCAGAGGCAACAGAGAGAGCACAGAGGAGGAAGGGAGGCAGTCTGCAGGCCGCACCCCAGCGGCCCTCCTGCTCTATTTAGGCTTCACCCCCAAATCACATTTAGCTACAAGCTGATCAGCAGCCTATTCCATGGACAGGTACCACTCCCACAAGTCTGTCACCTTCCAAAAGCATCACCTAGGAGCTCCAAAGGTCTAGGGCAGGGGGACATCTAGACAGACACAAAAACATCCCTGATGAGTTTAAGTATATGAAACTGGGAGGGTTAAGTAACTCATTCATGCACAGACAGCCTCAGTGACAGGGACCAGATCCATTATTACCCTCCTGACTGTCATCACCATCACCAATATCAAGGCTAAAATGTTGTATTTTGAGAACAATGAGAGACCATGAAAGAGAGGTTATGAAGGATGCACTATAAACTGTGATGTATTGTGAAGTAGAGCCAGCAATTCCTCCCACTTCTGTGTCATACCTTCTGCAATGTGACTCTGCCTTTCCTATCAGGAGGTAAGATCTGTTTCTCCAAGGTTTCAGGTCTGAGTTGGTCTTTTGGCTCGTTTTGACAAATAGAATGTGGCATAGGGGACAGTGTAAAGTTTATGGGCGAAACATCTCCAGTTTCCACTTTTATTCTCATGAAATTCAGTTGCTTTAGGAATAGATCAAGCCAGCGTGCTGGTCTACATAGAATAGAATGAGGCACCCATTTGGACATTCTGATTTGTATCCAGATGTGCTCCAAAGCCTGTGCAGTCATAGGGGGCTGTTTAAAGCTAGATGGATCTAGACTGTGTGGTGCTGGGGTTAAGGGTGTGTGATTACTACAGCAGTCTACTGGCTGGTTTGGCATAGTCTGGTTTAGGGCATGAGTTGTGCCATACCCACACTAGGGCAGGTAGGTAGTCTGTGTAGAATGTAAGGGACAAAAAGCGAGCACTGTGCTCTCCCCTACCTGCTTGCCAAGGTCTATTTCTCCTCTAGGATGCCCCTCTGTCATCTCTGCCTTGGTGCCAGCTAACTACAGACTGTAACTTCTACAAACTAAAAAATAAGGCTTTCCTTCTTAAACTGTAGGGGGTTGGGTATTTTGTCTCAGCATGAGGAAAGCAGGACTCATTGTCAGAAGCCCCAGACTGTCACCATATGGGGCCAACCTGCCCCTGGATGAACTGCAATTTGGTCACATAATGCATGAGTCCAGCCTATGCCTGGGAGCAGGGGCAAGTTTCCCAGATGAATTCTTCCTCAGCTGCCAACCCAGAACTGGAAGCAAATTTTCAGCGGTTGCTTTAAATGTTGGAATTTTGGAGTGGTTTGTTATGGAGCAATAGATAAAGAAATGCCTAAGAATTTTACCTTAAATAGGCTATGAGAGGAATCAATGAAAGATTTTAAATATGATAATGACCTCAACTGACCTTACTTGTGAAATGCCACCCCAGTGCCAGCACAGAGGATTGCTAACTAGGATGTCACATCTGTCCAGAAGACGGACATGCAATGAACTACAGCTTAATGCAGACCTGGAAGGTAAGAGGAGCAAGCAAAGGCAAGCTTCTGAGCAAGCTCCTCAGAATGGCCCTGCGTTTGGTTCAGTTTTGTGCAACATCACTGAAGTTCTTCACTGTTGGATGAGGAGCCAATGCTTCTACTTTTGGACTGGACCCACAACACTTTGGTGCAAGTTCTGAGAAGAACAGCTGAGCCATAGGACCCCCACACTGAGTTGGAGGTAAGATGGTATAAGCTGGCATCAGAAGTAGCCTTCTATTGAACGGCCACAAGACCTTCAGTTCCTGAGCACTTGGATCTCTCAGCAGCAGTGTAGCTGAGATCATCCTGATGGTAAAGTTGGTGACAGTTTCAGTCAATAGAAACATCAACAATAAAAGCATTTCTGATGGCTCAGCAGACTAAAGCGCTTGCTTAGGCAGGTGCAGTGACAGGGGTGCAATCCCTGGCATGCTTTGCTGGCCCCACCCCTGGAGTGCACCGAGACAGCAACTGAGACTGGACAGGATTCCAGCCTCTCAATTATTGGGAGGCTGAAAACAGGAGGATCACTCCAAGCTGATCTGTGTAGTGAGACCCCGTAGACCCTCTACTAAATACATAAAGAAAGAAGAAAAACATTTCAAATAAATATAAATAAATGGTCATCAAGATAGCTCAGAGGACTACAGTGTCTGCTTAGGCAAGCACAGGGGCCATGGAACCCTGGCACCACACGCGCATAGGCCACACTCCCAGGTGTGCTAAGTGGGCCACAAAGTCTGGGTGTGGTGGTGCACGCCTGTAACCCCAGCCCTGGGAGGCTGAAGGCAGGAAGATCACTATGAATCCAAGTTCTATAGTGAGATCCTGCAACAACCAAATACATTTTTTAAAATGATAATAATAAACAAAAAAAGAGTAAAAGTGTTTCTAATCTTCCGTTTCCTCAAAGCTACCTGATTGGTTTTAAAGGAATCAAGCTCCTCCAGCTTCCCAATTCATGAACTAACCTGATAATCCTGCTCCCACACAGCTCCTGGGGTTGTGACCACTGAGAAAACATGTGAATGAAGCTTTCAATTCCCCACAAAGGAATGCATTTAACTTTTTTAAGAAGAAAGATGAACAAGAATTCTGTTAGCAAAATTAATCCCCAAGTAGCATCCTCAGTGAAGGTCTTTTGGAGGTGGGTAGGACTGCGTGCTACTCAGGATTCTCAAAGTCAAAAATGCCTGATATTCTTTCTTTTCTTCTTCCAGTTCCAGGCACGTGGCAGCTGCAGTTTACAGAACACTTATGGCCAAGTCCAAGAACCACACCATGCACAATCAGTCCTGAAAATGGCACAGAAATGGCATCAAGAAACCTTGGTCACAAAGATATGAAGCTCTGAAGGGGATAGATCCCAAGTTCCTCAGGAACATGCTTTTTGCCAAAAAGTGCAAGAAGGGCTTCAAGAAGATGCAAGCTATCAAGGCCCTCATCAAGTCCGAGGAGGTGAAGCTCAAGATCATCCCAAAGGGAGTAAACTGCAGGGTCACTGGACTTGCCTATCTTGCCCACCCTAAGCTCGGGAAGCGTATCCATGCACGCACTGCCAAGGGTCGCACGCCTTGCTGGCCAAAGGCCCAGGCTCCAGCTTCTGCTCCAGCCAAGGCCCAGCCCCCAGATTCTGTTCCAGCCCAGGCCCCAGAAGTGCCCAGGCCCCTGTGAAGGCTCCACAGTAAAAGCCTCTTATCTGCTGATGTAAAAACAGAAGGACTGGTGTGACCCCTGGGGTGCCATCTGTGGGGGCTGATGTCCTCCTGTGCACTTTGTACAAATAAACTTGAGGCAGGAAAAAAGAACGTCTGATGTTTTTGCAAGGGAACATAGTCAGGAGATGAGTATTTGGTCTGGTTTGCTATGCATTAACACGTCACAGGCCTCTTTTTGTTTATTTGTACTGCCTCACTGTTTCAATTTATTCATTTATCAAGCACACCTTAGCATGTACCATGCTAGATGTTAGGAAAGAGGAACTCACAGGGATCCTGCCCTCAAGGACCTTGTAGTCCTTGTAGATTGCAGATTATACAAATACACAGCTAGCAAGTAATGTCCAGTGGTCAGAGCCCAAATGAAATGTTAGTAGGACACACAGGAAGAAGCCACATACGGTCTGGGTGAAGAAAAGCAATGAAGGCTCCATGAAGAAGTAATGCTTGGTTGTTATGTGCTCACTGTGGCATGCTATGGGACCTAGAGTCGTATGGAGAGAATTTTAAAGATTGAATAAGAGGCCCAAAATTTGAGAATTAATGCTATATACATGTGCTGTCCTTTGTTTTAAAAATACTCTGTTGTTTTAGAGATCTTAGAAAGGCTTTCTGGATTTACTGTATACTCCTTCATGGTTTGATAATGACTTGTTCATAACCTGGCAGTTCACCCAGACATCAATGAATAGACTCCTTTAAGCTTTCAAAACCTCGACTTTTCGGAAAATAAGAGCTTTATAAACATAATATATACTTTTGCTTTAAAATAAAAATTTCAACTTGCTTATAACTGAATATATCAGAATTTACACTTGTGAAAATGTCAAGATGGCTCCTTCAGGAAGCCGTATCCATATGCCAATACTGTCACTGATGCTCAAAGTATTTTTTACAAGTGTACATGGGAATTGATTCAAGGACTCGAGCACCTTCAGGAATGGGGGAATAGCCAGAGAAGCAAGGGACAATTCCTCCCTGGTATAAAAATCCTTTTGAGATAGAAACATCAGCCCTGTTGGTACCTCCCTTCCCCAATAAGCAGAACCCCAGGAGGTTCAGAAGGCAAGGTTGTATGAAATTATAATACAAAAAATAATATAAATATCTCTCTGTGAGGAGAAAGGTTTTGTCTCTAAGTCAGAAGATATACAGGTAAATAAAATTTCAGGCAAATAAAATGGATACTACTTTAGGTTAGCAATGAGCACTGGTTTTTCAGATAGATGTTCCCCCCTTCAGTTTGTATACTTATGAAGGTAAACTGAGTTTTTTAAAAGTGAAATGACTTGGATAGTCTGAGGGCATGCTATCCCAAGAGGACCATTTCTAAAACATTTGCCAATTTAAAAACAATTACTGTATCAATATTGGAGTCATGTCTTTTATTTTGTATGCTATTTTTGAAAAATACCAATAGCAATGATTAATGTAATTTACCTTTTTTTAAAATCAATTCATGGGCATTAATGATGTTTCCATTTTTGACTTTGCATAAGGCTGCTTTGATTTTTTATTTTATTTTATTTTTAAAATTTATTTATTTATTTATTTATTTGGAGAACCAGGGATCGAACTCAGGCCCTTGCACTTGCCAGGGAAGCGCTTTTTCCACTGAGCTATCTCCCTGGCCCCTTCGATGATTAATGTAATGATTCACTTTTACAAAGGAATTATCCAGAAAGATCCAGTGATAAATTTGATGATGTTTTTCATTTGATAAGTACTCTGTATGGATCTTCCCAAATGAGCCCAAGAACACCATGCTGAGATATATTTTAACTTAACTCTCAGTTTACAGATGAGGAAATTGGGGATTATCTGTAAAATGATACTTAAGCCAGTTGTTAACCTTCTTGAGCCTTAAATTAGCCACAGGGCAGAGAGCTTCAGCCTCACAAATCCCGTTTCTGAAGTCCTTCCATACTTGGACACATATTTAGACCACTCGACATCTTCATTTCAGTGATTAATTTACTAAAGCTATGTGAAGCCTGTCTGGATGTCGGGACCCCTCTGAACAGCCGTTATTTCTTGCCTCCTCAGCTTGCTCAGGATCTGCGTTGATGACATTTTCTTTTTTTCATGAATTGGTCCTGGGAAATGGCTGTTTCCCCACCCCCACAGTTTCATCTGGTGGCAGTGTGACACACTTAATTAATGGAACCTTCTGGAAGTCTATGGCATAGCTAGAAACAAAGGTTGGACCAATCTGCCCCTGCTCTCTTCTCCTGTTGTCCTAAGCTCTGGCCTTGAAATGAAGCATCTGTCAGCCCTCACATCACTTACTAAGCAGTCAGGGAGCCACGCTTCCTGATGGAGTGGAGGCCCAGCTGGAGTCCTTCTCTCTTTGGTGTGTTAGCTGCACCCATAACCTCTCTAGGCCTCCTTTCCACTCTCATTCTCTTCCTCCTTTTGTCACACACTCTAAGTGTCCACAGATGTCAAGTGCAGAGAAAAGCCATGTGGTGTTGGTTAATATTCTGGTGCTGGCTAGAGCCACTTCCTGAGTAAGATACGGCCTTGCAGGGCCATTGTGAGGCAGCCCATCTGTACTTATCACCACCTAGCGCCTATTCTTGATTCAGATAGCTTGGCAACTTTTAGGCTGGCGTGCTGCCATCCAGGGTATCCATCAACGGGCCATCTAGCCATTTCAAGTGCGGCTGTTAGGGGGAGGGATCCAGCCAGGAATTTCTGAACTGCTGTCTGTGGAGAGGCCCTATGCATTTTGGCTGGGGAAGACATCCAAAAATAAAAATTAGATACTGTGGTCATTTGTTTGGACGCTGTAGAAGAGTTATTAGTCACTGGGATAGGGAAAGGATGTCAGAGACAACAGCATGAAATTAAATCTAATTAATCACTCAGACAAGTGGAGAGATCTGAGCCCACGCTTCCCAGAACCACTGCTGGAAATCAAGGAAGTGGTTAAACGAGCTATTTCTGAGAAATTTTACTTATTTCTGAGAAATTGAAAAGCCTAGATGAAAATAAGTACATGGACAATAAACAATGTAGTAATCTGAGAGCTATGTACCCACTTTCTCAGAATTTAGTTGCAAGAGGGTCAAAGCAAAGGCATTTATTTCTATCTTTGAAATTTACTAATCCATGTATATTTACTAATTTAAGTCTTAAGGAGTAAAACCAAGGGCCCGGGGATGTAGCTAAGTGGTATAAGCTCTTTCCTGGGAAGCACAAGGTCCTGAATTCAATGCACAGTATCAAACTTAAAAAAAAATCAAATGATTAAATTCACTACTCTTTTTTTATTTTATTTTATTTTATTGAACAAATAGCAATGAGACAGTTTCAAATCAAATTAGTAGGACAGATTCAACAATTAATACATTTCACATTGTTTTCATAGTGGCTTTTTGTTGTACAAGGTGCATACATGATAGTCTATCTACAAACACTATTAGAGCAGATGCCTCTAATCAATGATTTAAGAGAAAGTAGCTGTATACTTATCTTTTTTTAAAGCTGAATTATAGTACAGTTTCAATAATTAA
>PVKA01020685.1:18542-40014 GCA_004027165.1 Ctenomys sociabilis
AAAAAAAAAAAAAAAAAAAAAAAAAAAAAAAAAAAAAAAATAGGTGCTTGAATTCAGTGAAACAATCCAACACAGACCAACTTCTCTTTTGTATAAAGTACATATTACAAAATTTTTCTGTTTTACTGGTACAGGGAATTTAATGCAAGGGTCTCAAGCATGTTAAAAAGGCATTCTACCTCTGAGCTACATTCCCTATCCTAACATTCCTTTTTTTTTTTTTTGTAGTACCAAGAATTGAACTCATGACCTTTTAATCACCAGGCAGGCACTGTATCACTGGGCTATATCCCCAGCCTGCTTATTTATTTATTTATTTATTTATTTATTTATTTATTTATTGCAGAACCAGGGATTGAACTCAGGCCCTTGAGCTTGCCGGGCAAATGCTTATTCTACTGAGCCATCTCCCTGGCCCTCCACTGCTCTTTTAGGTTCAAGCTGTGTGTGGCTCTGAAGGCCTCATTGAGGAGTGTGTGCATATACTATTTTGAAGACCAGGGGCTTTTGAACCTAACAAAACTGGGGTTACCTCATGCTTTCCCACTGAAAATTATAATATGAAGTTTCATATTATAATTGTGAAAAATAAATTAGCAATTAGACAGAGGGCTTCCCGTTATAAGTTCTTAATACATACTGTAAATGTGAAATTGACTATTTATGTCACTCACATAATTTACAAGTTTCTGTTTGTTTAACCTAAAACTGCATTGGCTTTTCATGTCTGTTTTCCCACTAGTTTTTCTCATGCTTTTTTTCCTTTTGTTTGCAGAACCAGGGATTTGAACTCAGGCCCTTGCGCTTGCCAGGAAAGCATTTATTCCACTGAGCCATCTCCCCAGCCCCTTGTCTCATGCTTTTTTATTTTTACTTTTTTTTTTTTTTTTTTTTTTTAATGTATTTGGTACAGAGTCTCACTATGAAGCTCACACTCGTAGTAATCCTCCTGTTTTTAGCCTCCCCAGCACTGGGATACAAGCATGCGCCACCAGATGCTTTTCTCATGCTAGTCTCATGGCCGGGTCTGTGCACTTGGAGGTGGGGCCAGCACAGCATGTGGTGCTGGGGATCGAATCCCGGTCCCTGCGCTTGCCTAAGCAGACCATCCACTGAGCTAACTCTCCAGCCCTTCCCACTAGTTTGTAACAGTCAATCGTTACAGATTAGGCCCTTGGGAATATCAAAAATGTTTTTTAAAAAGTTAAAAAAAATCAAATAAATTATGTTTTAAAAGTGATAAATACTCAAAACTCATCATTTACTTATTTATATTGCATTTTTCTGTCAGCTGTGTTCTTCCAGTGATTTGTGTATTTTATCTTTCATCTATGCTATGGTAAAATACTATAAAATGGTAGGCTATTCTGCAACTCTTCCCAAACTGTTTTTAATAACTGGTTTGAAAACAATCTTGTAGCTTGAAAATGGATTGCCCTCTAGTGGCCCACATAGGTCATTACCCTCCACAAATTGGTAAATAGTGTATTTTCAAGACTTCACAAAAAGCCAGTTACTAAACACCTGCGCCCAATTATTTCAGACTAACTAAATATGTAAACTAACTTATATAAACACATCGACTTCAATTGTTACTTTAATGCGATATTTGTGTACACATAGCCAGAAGTGAGCTATTTACCATTTTCTTTCAAGTCTGTTTCATTTATTAATACTGAGTTCTGAAGCAACTGCGAAATCATCTCCAAGTTCTTAAAGACAGTTTCTCAGAGCCTAGTCCTACATTTGCCCTATACATGTGAGACATTTAATAAGTAATTATGGACAGAATAAAAAATATTCCATGTATAATCATATTTTTACTGATTCCACACACACTAGAAAGCTTTAAGAAACAGAATCATGACAACATTTTAAAAACTTAGCTGGCTTTTATTTGCGACTCTAGAATTGAGCAGTTCTCGCAGGAACGGGTAGGAGTCCTGCCTGGGCTGCAAAATCAGCTGAGAGCATGGTTGGATGGAAAATGGAAGTGAGGTAGAGAAAACAGCTGGTGGGGCATGGAGTGCCTCCCCCTCCGAGCACAGTCCCAGGAGGAGGGCCTGCGGCTGCCAGGAGCCTGGCACGCTACTGGCTGATGCAGTCCTCCTACGCCTACTTCCTACGGGAGCTTTCAAAGAGTTCTCTACTGTGTTAGGTAGAGGCTTGTTATGTAAGGGCCCCCTAACCGGGCATTGTCAGGCCAGATTTAGTTGGATTTAATGGGTTCATTTTTATATGAGGGCATATAAAAAGTCTCCATATTTTTCCCTTCTGTACTTCTCTGTCTCTGTGTCTCTGTCTCTGTCTCTGTCTCTCTCTCTCTCTCTAATTGGTTGTTACAGGGTCTCAAGATGCAGCTCAGACTCGCAGTGATCCTCCTGTTTTCAGCCGCCCCAGTGCTGAGATTACAGGCATGAGCCACAATATCCAGACTCGGTGGCCAGCTCAGCAAATCTGAGGGCGGAGCAAGCTCAGCATGCGGTGCCAGGGTTCGAACCGTGGTCCCTGAGCTTGCCTAAGCTTGCCCAGGAAGGTTCTTTAATTACCGAGCTATCTCTCTTCATTAGTACATCTTCATTATTTTTTTCATCCTCCTCCCTTCCCCACCCTCTCACTCCTTCCATCTCTTGTTCTTTTTTTTAAAAAAAGATCTTTCTCCCTGTTTCCTATTATCTGTCTTTTACCTTTCTCTAACTTATTTATATTTTTGGTTTCTAATGCGAGAGCAATGATGTGATATTTAAGCTTACAAGGCTGATTTATTTCTCATAGCACTGTGATCTCAAGGCACCCAGGGTTAGGGATGTAGCTCAGTGGCACAGCGCCTGCCTGGAAAGTGTAAGGTCCTGAGTTCAACTCCTAATATGAGAAAAAAAAAAAAAGGTGCATCCATTTTCCTACAAGTGACTCAACTTTTTCTTTCTTTCTCTTTCATGTATTTGATGCTCAGACTCATAGCGATCCTCCAGCTTTCAGCCTCCCCGGTGCTGGGATTGCAGGTGCCGGCCACCATGGTGTGCCCAGGGGCAGGGTGGTGCAAACTATCTTATGGCAGAGAAGTCCGGCATTGTGTGTAGCCTTCACGTTTTTCTAATCCCCTTATCTATCAGTGGCCATATAGGCCACTTCCAAGATTATGGATTATGCTGCCATAAGTACAACTGTGTACGTATCACTGAAATGCGTCTTCAACTCTTTTTTTTTTTTTTTTTTTTTTGTCTTTTTGAGACAGGGTCTCACTATGCACTTCAGGCTGGCCTTAAGCTCACTTTGTAGCTCAGGCTGGTCTCAAACTCACAACAATCCTCCTGCCTCAGCCTCCCAAGTGCTGGGATTACAGGCATGCACCACCACACCCAGCTGCGGTTTTAACTCTTTCAAGATGTGCCTAAGAAGGGGACTAGCTGAGTCAAACAGAATATTCAGTTTTAGTTTTTCTGCAGAATCTTCCTATTGCTTTCCATAGTGGTTTTACTAGCTTAGATTCCCATTCACTTACGCAGAAGTGTTCCTTTCTCCCTGCAGTCTCCCCTCCCCTTCCTTCTTTCCTCCCCTCCCTTCCCCCTCCTCTTCCCTTGCCCTCTCCCCACATTCTCCTGAAGATGGAACTTGAGCCTCACAGGTTCTAGCAAGCGCTTTACCTCTCAGTCACATTCCCAGCCCCATTCTATCAGTTCTGTACTATGTAAGATCCTTTATTTAAAACTGAGCCAAATAGACTATATTTGGTAGTATAATTATTGCATGCATTAAAAAGTTCATCTTTAGTGAAAATAGTATGTAATTTCTATAAAACATCTTACAGGTTTTTAAATGGATACTCACTGATCAATCATTTTGTGTATCTTTACTGTTTTTTTTTTTTTAACTGTTTACATTTTCCCTGTTTTGCATTTTTTGGGGGGGAGTTACTAAAATTTCTAAAATTAGTACTACTTGCCTTTAACTAAAGAGATATTTATTTATTTATTAATTTTTGTATTTTAGGGAAGGGTCCACAGGGTGTTCAGGGTCTCACTACTAGATCAGACTCATAGTGATCTGCCTATTTACAGTCTCCCAAGTGCTGGGATTACAGGCGTGTACCGCCATGCCCAATCTCAATTGCTGTCTCAGCATGCCCTAGGGGAGGGACGGGCATGGCAGGCCAAGGACCCAGGACGGAACCCTGGGCCCTGAATCTGCTTGCAAGTGCTTTAATCTGCTGAGCTATTTGGCTGGTGAGAGTGTTTTTAAATAATAATATTAATAAGTAATTGTGGATGAAAACCTCTTTCCAAAATAAAGAATCTATGTTGGCACAAGTTGGAAATGGACTGAGATACTGGAAAAAGCAGATAATTTACATTTGGGATGAAGGAGTGCTACTCAGAACTCCCACCACAGGGTGCAGCATAGCTAGACATTCATAAATTTAACACTGCATATACATGGTAAGCAAGGACTGGAGCCAGGCTCTGCTCTATCCAGCTGTACTGCTGCCAACTTAGGTCCTTACTACCCCTTAATTAAGCTGTGGCGAGTCACGCAAAATATTATCTTTTACATTTTTGTACTTAGGGGCTGGGGAAATAATTCAGTGGAATAAGTACTTGCCTGGCAAGTGCTGGGTCCTGAGTTTGATCACTTGTAACACGCATACATACACACACACACACACACACACACACACACACACACACACACACAAAGTCCACATAAGAAAATAGTAACATTTTCAGTCATTACCGTTTTCTTCCTTTCTCCAAACAGCTTGGTGGCCTCGCACTGTGGGTACCCCTTTCCTTCAGGTTTTTAACTCCCCAGACCCTCATTTGTGACACTTCTCACAGATGCGCTTGCTTAGGTTGTCAGCCTCCCCGTGGGATGCACTTGCTTCATCACAGGGAATACAAATGCCTCGGCAGTTTCAGTTTTCTATAATTCTCTCCTTACCACCCAGAGCTGCACTGTTTTCTGGGTAAATGATGCAAATTCAGTAAAAGTTGGCATTTGAATGTATCTGGTACCTAAAACAGTGGCTTTTTTTCTTCCCTCTTCCTCAACTATTCCCCCTCCTTTTACCTTTTTTATCAATTTGATAGAAAAATTGCAGTGTGAAAATCCAACATTCAAAAATACTTGCTTTTTATATAAAACCGAGTTATCTACCCTATCCCCTCTGTTTGTTTGTTTTTTTGTTACAGTTCTTTTCTTTACCAGCCTAGAGAAAGTTACAAAGAAGTTAAAGAAAGGAATAGGGGCCCAGGGAGATAGCTCAGTAGAGTAAGCACTTCCCTGGCAAATGTAAGGGCCTGAGTTCAATCCCTGGTTCCACCAAAGAAAAAAAAGAGAGAGAAGAAGAAGAAAGAGCAGAAAGAGGAGGTGAAAGAGGAAAAGGGAGAGGAAAAAAGAAGAGGAGGAGGAGAGGAAGGAAAAGAAAAAGAATCCCATGTACTTTAATTTAAAAAGAATCTTTGGAGCTTGAAAACTAAGAAAATAACTACAACAAAATGTAAGTTAATTAACATTAATCAAATTTCTCAACCGCACTTAGTATTCTATTATAAGAAATTAACTGGGATAAAACCTCTGAAATTTTTTATTTCCTTCTGTTTACTCAGGTTGTAGTCTTTTACTCTTTCAAACTAAGTTGGAACAATCTTCAATTTCAGTTTCCAAAAGCTTTTGAGTGAATAGATAAGTCTAGCCATTTACTGGGAATTGTGTTGATATAAAATGACAAAATTGGCTCTCAGGATTGTTCTTTGATTTATTTTTCACATTTGATTTTCTCATTCTTTGTGAGCCTTCCTACAAGCAAAAGGTATCTTTTTATTTATTGCTAGGAAAAACTATCTTGCTTCACCTACATCAAGTTTTAGCAACTGTTATTTTTACGTGATAAACACCCAGAAATTCATAAAAACAATTTAAAAAGAAAGAAAGAAAGAAAGGAATGATGTACAGTTTTTTTTTGTTTCTTTTTTCTGAGTTCTTACTGCTTTTTTCTCTCTACTAAGCTATTGAGGCAGTTCTTTCAGTATGGTCTGCATTTCCTAAAACGAAGCAGTTAGAAGGTAAGTGCAGCAAAACTAAAGTAGACACAAAATCATGCAGATTCAAATTGGCTTGAAAGGAAATAAATGTATGATGAGACAGGAAGAAAATTGCCTTTAATGCCATAGAGCTTTGATGAGCTAGCAGGAGGCATACGGCCTTATCCTTCAGCCAGCTTCATGAACCAAGATATTGCGTATGTCCATGAAAGTTGCTTCCAGCATAGAGCACAGACTGTGGAACAAGCTATAGAAAATAAGAAAGTTGGTATAATCAAAATTCAGTTGACTTCCAATGTGTAAATTTTTTCATAGCAGTATCTGAAGCCATCTTTAATTGATAATCCTCTAGTCTTTATGGAATTAGAGCAGAGCGATGCCCACTTGTACTTTATACTCATTAATTATTCTGCCCGGATGTGATTAGGAAATCATGGGCACTGTCTCTATAAACACAGGGATTACCCAGCAGCCAGGAAGTGGTCTCAGTGGGGATGCCCAGTGAAATGTACTAGAAAGAATGAAAGATTCTTTGTCTTCATTTCTGCTTAATTTGCCATCTCAGAGCTACATATTTGTATTTCTTGGCTTTGAATTAAAATAGATCAAATCATATTGCTTCAAATAAGTCACTTATTCTAAGGATGAAGTGAAGTAACTTAAAAACATTTTGTTATGAAAAATTCTATATATTTCTGTTTATTTTTCCACTTTTACCTTAAAAAATCAGTTATTCTTCTCTCTTATGAATTACCCTGACTTTATTCCTTATTTTTCTGCCAATCTAGTCTATTTTAAAATGAATCTCTTCTGGCCCACTAAAAATGCAAACTTGGCTTCAAAACTGGCATATTTCTATGCCTGTCATGTAAATTTAGTACATCAAGTCAAACGGAGCAAGTCAAAGTGAAAATCCAAGTAGAAAGGCCCTTTAATGTTGTACAGTCCCCTCTCTTTCTTTGTAAATACAAAAATAAAGCTACTTGGGGCTGGGGAGATGGCTTAGTGGAGTAAGAGCTTCCCTGGCAAGCGCAAGGGCCTGAGTTCAATCCCTGGTTCCACCAAAAAAAAAAAAAAAAAGAAAGAAAGCTACTTGATCGCTTCTATCCTTAAAAAACAGTCTGGTGAAGAGCACAACCCTAAGCCACAGTTTATATGGACTTTTGTTAATTAATTATTTCAGAACTCAAATTAGCTTTCTGCAGGTAAAAGAATAGCAGTAAGCAAACATGGGGTTGAGCAGGCCAGACAGCTCAGCGGATTAAAGCAGGGACTGGGGTTCATCCCCCGCGTACAGGGTGGACCATCTCTGGGGCGTGCTGAGCCAGCAACTGAAACTGCCGTGGTGGTGCACACCTGTAATCCCAGTACTTGGGAGGCTGAAAGCAGGAGGATCACTATGAGTCTCACTTACATAATGAGACTCTATAGACCCTGAAGACCCTGGACTAAATTCTATAAAAAAGAAAAGAAATGTGGGATTCAAATTCAGGTTTCTAGATTGTTTCAAGAATCATGAAGATTGTAGCATGCAGTCTCCAACCTTCACATACACTGTCATAGTCTGTTTCATCTTATTTTCTAAAAAATGTTGCACAGGGCTTGTGAGTCAGTTCAGCAGACTAAAGCACCTGCTTAGGCAAGCGCTGGGACTGTGGTTTGATCCTGGCACTACGTGCCCTGCAGGCCACCACCCCCCCAGGTGTGTTGAATAGGCCACCAAATCTGGGCATGGCACCCCTATAATTCCACTGCTGGGGAAGCAGAAAATAGGAGGATCACTACAAGTCCGAGCAGTGTAGTGAGACTCTGCACCAAATACATAAAATAAAATAAGAACGAAGTTTAAGTTTGGCCTTTTGAAAAATGTTTGTTATTGTTATTGGCTTGATATTTTATGGTTGCCCCTGGAAACATTACCTATTTGTTTTATTTCTCTTTTTTTGGTGGAACCAGGGATTGAACTCAGGCCCTTGTACTTGCTGGGGAAGGGTTTATTCCACTGAGCCATCTCCCTGGCCCCCGCCCCCCCCTTTTTTTTTAAAGAAAATCTTTTTTAATCCTCCATATTTATTTAGCTGTGCTCTTCTGACCTGCTTTACTCCACAGAACATAACGGCAAGGTTGCCTCGCCCATGAACTCTGAGCAGCCATCCATGAATCTTCCAGTCAGCAGTTTTTTCCTTACACGGCATAAGGTTGATAAATTTCCTATAGTGTGTGTCATCAGTCTAAGCAACTTCAGCTCATTTCCGGGGATTCTCACCTTTCTGATCTTCACACACTAGAACAGAATGCTTCATGAAAACCAGAAATGCTGGCAACTTACTGAGCAAATAATAACAAAAAAGTAATGCAAAAGAGTTTTTGAGTAAGATTGATATTATCTTAGAGGACATGATCCATGACCAGGCACCATGACACATGCTTGTAATCCCAGCCTTCCCAAGGTGGACGCAGGAGGATGGCTGGTAGTGTGAGACCAGCAGGGGCTGTGGAGTGAGTTCGTGAGTGCAAGGCCAGGCTGAGCTACATCTTGAGATGTGTCTCAAAACACACACACACACACACACACACACACACACACACACCCTTTAAGAAAAACCCATAAAAGCTGCCCTACGTTGTTCGTTGCATACACATTTCTCTCTTTCCTGTATGTCAGTTCAGAGCATTGTGTAAAACAAAAGGTTCTTATGATTTCAAACAAAGAAATTAGACAATTCATTGATATGTTTAAACTTTATGGAAGAGGGAGCTTTATCTTGCAAGGTGAAAGGACTTTTTAGTTTAAGGGGGAAAAAAGACCATTAGACAAGGCTCTCTCAAGTCACAGGTGGTCCTCTTAAAAGTTGCTCATATTAAAAATTTCTTTTATCACTCCGTACCACAAACCACATGAGTGCTAATAAAATGTCCCCTGACTAACGAACAGCTGTCATTATTGGTTAAGCTGATTGAAATGGAGGATTATGGCCAGCTGCAAAATACATTCAAGAGTGGGACGAGAAACTGGCAGCTGCTGTTCGACTTGCTATAAATATTTTTAATTAAAATTTGCCTCCTGTTTTTCAATTTGTGTAATAGCAGGGGTTTTTAGTTAGTTACTTTAGGCATAATGCGCTATTTTTCTCCTCAGGAGGAGATGTTTAGCTCTCCTATTAATAACGAATATTAACAACAGTGGTGGCATCCTGCTGCCTGATAGGAAAATGAGCTACAGACAGAAACTCTCCTTCATAGAACAGTGTGCACCCAACAATTTCAAAGTTCTGTTTGCTTTTAATACCTGCATCTAGTTAAAAAGTCCCAGCTCTCTGCCTGTCAGGAGTTTTTATAAACAGTAAGAATAGAATTACCTTAAAAGCATCTCAATGGGATCAGAATTAGAAATTAAGACACACGCACACACACACACACACACACACACACACACACGATACATTTTGTTTACTAAAATTCTGAATTTCAAATTGCTGAGTTGCTGAGTGTTCAGCCTCTCTCCCCATGGGATGGTGCCCCTCCCTCTCATCTCGTCGGCCTTGCTCTCTCACATGCCAGTCCCTGGGGCTCAGTTTCAGGCCTGCTCTGCACACTCTGTTCAGAGATTCTCAGCTCTTTCATAGTTTCAACCAAAATCAGGGAGGCAACCTTCTTGTGCTCCAGCCCAGCCTTCTCACCCGAGCCACAGACTTTCGCCTGGATGCCCAGGGCACCCGAAGCTCCTTAGCCTCCCTCCCACACCTGCTCATCCTACTGTCCTTCTTATCTCACTTACGGGCGCCTAGCTCCCGCACAGCATCTCTTGCAAAACTGAAACCAAAAAGCCTTCAAGTCACCTGAGAGTTCCCTTTCCTCATATTCCTCACTGAATCTTAGGGTTCAAGCCATAGGATTTTATTTTCTGGGTATTTCTCAGTCTCTTCCCTCTACCTTCATCTTTCTTGCTACTTTTTTCCTGGATATTATAGTAACTTCCTCACTGCTGTCCCTATCTTTGCATTTAGTCTTTTGTAGTTATTATCTTTATACATAAAATAAAACATAACCATGTCCTATCCTTGCTTAAGACCTTTCCATGGTTTTCCACCATTTCAAGAATAAAGTTTGAAGTTTTTAGCATGGAATAAATGCCCCTATGAATGAGCCCTGACCTGGGTTTCTTGCCGCTGCCCACTTCATACTACAGGCCACGCCGCTGCTGAGGTTTGCGAGTTCCACATCAAGCCGTGGCCATGTGGCTTCTCCACATACTGCCCTGCTGAGGTCCTCTTCCAGTAACCCCTGATGCCCCCAGGCCGTGACTGAGGCCTTTGTTCTCCCAGATTCCATGACTATGAATCAAATATGCAAAAGAGAATCACTTTTGTCTGTTTCTATCTCGAAATAAGGCATCAAAGATCATGTCATATTTATTCTTGCATCTCAGTGCCTCCCATACGGACACATAAATGTTTCATAACATAAAAATATAGGATTTCAAGTAATAAAATTAGATCAGGTTTTGGGGGAGTCTTAACAATTAAACAGATGATGGTAGAAATTGGAATTTTAAAAAGGACTCATTCGTTTTAATAAATAATTTATTAGTGAAAGGAGGAGAAAATACTGTATGTCTTTTACTTACAAAGGCAATTCAGCCAAAACCGTTTATTCTCATGTAATGACATACTGCAAGCATTTCTTGTTGGTTTAATTAATTTCCTTCCAATAACCTAGTACTTGTGCTTTGGATATCTTCATACATTATGATATATCATAATAAACCTGTTGCTACTACACAAATAACCTATGAAAGTTTATTTGAGCCTTTCTTAGCTAAGAAGTCAAGACTTAGAGGATCTGGATTCAAACATTCGTAAGTTCATGATGTAGTTTCGTTTACCCTTAAAAGTTTCTGTAGCAAAAACCTAAAAAGCTTCCTGAGAGTGAGCATGCCATGTAGTGTAACACTGTCGGTATTCCAGATGTAACTAAACCTCCTGACTCTGTCAATAGAGCTGACTAATCTTGTACAGAAGCTCTCTTCTCTCAAATAAGTGGTGTGGATTAATCAGGGTTCTACAGAAAAACAAAACCAACAACATCTATGTGAATGTACACAGAGATGGTTGACAACATAAAAATTTGAAAAATAGAGCAACCTGAAAAAGACTGTAAAATATATGTATGTAACATATTCAAGAGGTTAAAAAAGGATTACAGCTCATTTATTTATTTGTTTGTTTATTTATAGTGTATTTGGTTGTGATAGGGTCTCACTATGCAGCTCAGACTCATAGTGAGCCTCCTGCTTTAGCCTCCCCACTGCTGGAATTACAGGTATGTGCCTATATATGCCCAGGACTCTGGCCCACTCAGCCTACCCTGTGGGCAGGGCTGGTGCAGCATGTGGTGACAGGGATTGAACCATGGTCCCTATGGTTGCCTAAGCAGATGCTTTAGTCTGCTGAACTATCTTGCCAGCCCCCCATTTATTTTTTTAATTCAGTTTATTGATACATTTTAGGTATACATCATGTCCACATTCATCAAGGAATTTGTACCTGTGCATTAATCAGGGTTCTACAGAAAAACAAAACCAACAACATCTATGTGAATGTATATAGGAAAGGTTGACAACATAAAAACTTGAAAATATTGATTTTTCCCCATTCCCTTCCCTTCCCTCCAGCCCCTCTCCTCTTCCCTATTTACAAGACTCCATTACCATATTTTCCAGTTTTCATTTTTTTCTTTTCCTCTCCTTCCTTTCCCCTCCCCCTCCTTAGTTCCCCTTCCCATTTGAACATTTTCTTCCTATTTTACAAATAGCAACAAGGAAAATTCAGGCAACTTGTGGCCTTTTCATAAAGCAAAGTATAGCACAGATAAAAAACAAGATCAGCAGGAGCAGAAGCTAGTATTCCAAAATACTTATGCTCTAAAAATAGCTCTAATATTAGGCCCCCAACAAATGTAATGTGATTAAAAAGTTACTGTAGGGAAATCCTTTCATATTTCATTAATTCACTGAACTGTTTATTTAACAAATGGTTACTAAGTGTTAATTCTGTACAGACGCTGTGCTTGCTGTAGGACAAACAATAAAACAAAAGACATCAAGGACCTCCAAAGAATACTGTATATGCAGTCTAGTGGTCTTACATATCCTCTGCTAAAAACGCTTCTAGGGACCTCTTACCTGTTGCTATGGTTTGGCCCCTCCCCAGCTTACCCTGCAATCTGACTGCAGTGGTGGCGTTGGAAGGCAGGGCCTTTAAGAGGTGATTAGGCTTTAGAGAGCTTGACGGCCCACTCTGCAGAGCTTGCCTTCTCAGGACTGGACTAGGCAACGCGACGGAGGGGGCCTTATGAGCCAAAGCCAACTCTACGTTTTGTCTTTCCTGTACGCACTTGGCTTGCTTTCGCTCTTCTTTGCCAGGTCAGGACACAATATGAGGCCCCCAAAGCCAAGAAGTCCCCACACCATACTTTTGGATTCTATAGCCTCCAGAATATTAAATTTATTTTAATCAATTTCCCAATCTCAGATGTTTCTTTATAGCAACAGAAAATGAGTAAGACTTCTATAAGTCCTGATATATGATTTAAACACAGGAAAAGAGTTTATATTGACTAAAATTGAAGCTTATACTTAACTGGAACTTTCTACTTTCAAAGTAAAGCTTCTTCCACAGCAATTATAATAGAGAACATTTACTAGCGACTCCTCAGTATACAATATGTGGTAATTGTTATTATTCATTTTTTACATGAAGTTCCATGATTAGAATACAGTCCATCTTCCTGTGCAACCGCTTAATCTCCGAGGTTGTATGCTAATAAAAGAGTGGAAACTTAATCTGACTATGTGGTTAAGGACTGGAAACTTTGGGAGTGATTGGATTTCAATAAGATTATTAGGGTGGCACCTGGTGGCTTTATAAGAAGGGCAGAAGGCAGATTTGCATAGACACATGTGCTCTCTGTCTTTTGCCATGTGATGCCATGTGTCACCTTGGGAGTCCCCCATCCAAATTTAGCCAATGTCACCATCATGCCCTTTGACCTCCAAAACTGTAAACTAAATAAACCTCTTTATCAAGTTAGCCTAATTTATATTGAATTGTAGTAACAAAAAACAGACTAACACATAAGAAATCTAAACGTATTGAGGTTCTATAATTTCTCCTAAGTTGCACTGCCAATAAGGATTTAAGCAAGATTTTTAACAAAGTGGTCTGACTTTACAGAGTGGCTTACTGACGTTTTAACAATATTTCACTTAATAAGACACACAGAACTTCTCATATTGCCAAAATGTTTAAGTATCTGGGAAACTGACAGCTTCACTCGTCTGTCTACTTTGGAGGGGATGGAAATGATAGTGATGCTTTCGTGTTGCTGCGAGTGACTCAGCCCCTGCTTTGCTAAGGCGAGGTCTAGTAACTGAAGTCTTTGCTAATTTGCTTGGGTATTTCAGGGAGAAAATGAGTGGGTGTGAACTCCCGAGGCAGTACTTCCAGAGTATGCCACAGCTTGCTCTAACTTACAAGAAAGTCCTCCCTAGACCATAGAGAGAATGCTCCCAGGGACAAATGGCCCTGGGAGGCATCACATGGATTTTCTTTTCCTTTTCTTTTCTATGTATGTAGGACAGGGTCATGTGTATTTTCTTGCCTGTGCATTTCCAGCGGAGGAGAGTGAGAATCTTAGGACTTCAAAACTGAGTTTTAGTCTTTGCATTCAAGACTAAAATATATCATTTGATATATATGGATGATCAAACTGTAATCAACACTTAGTCCCCAAACAGCCTTCAAACTGTCCTTGCAAAGACTCTGAACATGTGCATTGGGTTGAGGAGGTTGAGTAGGATTCTAACACATTATCATTAGAAGGGACTTTAGAATTCATTTAATTCAGTCTCTCTTAGTTTTATCTAAGAAAATAGAAGCCCAGGATATCAAGTGATTTGCAGATATCTGGATGAAGATTCTTTGGTGTGTTTTTCTTTTTTACCAGCTGGAAAAAAGCTTTTTACCAGAGCACTCCAAGGGTGCTTCCGTAGCACGCTGTCTAGCTATATGCAGTACTTTGCTGAAAATGTCTGGTTAGCATCTAATTTGCCTTTTAGTTCAGTTTGATGTCCACCCTCTCCTTTACAGTAAAGCTCATATTAAGGTCTCAATAAGTATCTGTCTCATTAACTGCAGTATTTCTATCACACTACAGCTTGGGAGATAAAGGAACTACTTGGCTAATGAAAGACTATGGTTTGAAAGATACTAATACCTGAAACAAACTGTGTCTTTTTTCCAAGTCACCAGCATTTGTAAGTCCACTGTTACTCAGATCATGAGCAGAAATGGGGTAAATAGCCAATACTGTACTAGACTCGGGAAGATTTCTGCAGCTGTCAAGCTGTTCCATTCCTGACCACCTCACCATCTGGTTTCCTAGAATTTAGGAGTATTTAAGTCCATCCTGTTTGTGAATCTGTGAGTGAAGAGAAATAGAGATATTTTCAGTAAAATGTACCACCATCAGAAAAGACACTGACTACCTGGTAGTGCTGTAATTGCAGAAAATTTTGGAGTATTGAACCAAACAGACTTTTTAAGTAGAGAGAAAAAGAAATTGTAACAGCATCTGCTATGGCAAATCCTAAACGTTCTTTCTAGAGCCATCTGGGGTTTAACCACTTTATTATTCTCTCCCTGTATCTTATAACCATCCAGCTGGAGTGCACATCGAAAGACACTTTATTTTTGTCACAGCTTTGTAGTTTGCTGCTTATCTCATGTTTCCAGTGGTTTCCTCCTGGTATGAAAAGAAGCAGTTTTAGTGTTTTAAGGTTCCATAGATAATTTTCTAGGTTTTCTTTTCTTTTCTTTTCTTTTTTTATGTAGTTAGCACAGGGCCTGCAGGGTCTCACTACGTAGATCTGACTCATAGTGATCCTCCTGTTTTCAGCCTCCCAAGTGCTGGGATTCTCAGTGTGCCCTGGGGTTGGGGTTGGCCCAGCATGGCAGGATCGAACCGTGGCTGCTGCGCTCTGCCTAAGCAAGCACTTTAGTCCACTGAGCTATCTGGCCAGCCTGATAATTTTCTACTTTTATTCCAAGCATCCAGAAGGCTAGAGAACACCTTCAGACTGCAAAGACTGCTCTGTCAGAAGGGTCTGAGGAGATGGCTGTCTCTCCCTTGCCTGCTACCCAAGGTAAGAATGCATTATGGGATCACTTACTGTTGCTTCTTCTAAATCTATTTATAAACACTTATGTTCGCTGCAGGATGAGACACAGTCAGGACTGGTGGTATTTTAAAAAGATCAGAGGGTTATTTTAGGTACTCTTAAGAGCAGATAAAGCTCTCCACAGTGATTAAAAAAGGAAAAAGTTTGTATCTTCTTAAAGGGTAAAGTTTGGTAACCAGGCATGGTGGCACATGCCTGGAATCTCAGGACTTAAGAGATATGAGTTTGAGGTCAGCCTGGGCTACACAATGGGATTTTTGAGACCAACCTGACCTAAAAAATGAAGCTATGTCTCAGAAAACAAAAATAAATCCAGACTATTCCTTTTCAGACACTGTTGAATCTTGGCCATTATGTGCTCACAGTGTTCAAAGCCACAGCTTAGGTTATTTTTTTTTTAATTTATTTATTTGTATTTTAACTTGAGGAATGAAAAATAGAAGCAAAAACAAATAGAAAAATGACATAAACAGGGTATCATACAATAATACATAGGTTATAGATTTTCAAAACATGGATAGTTAATTTTATATATATATATATATATTTTTTTTTTTTGGTTGTTGTTGTTGTTTTTAATAAAACAATCCAACACAGATCAGCAGTCCACAATAGAAGTGGGTTATCCATAGAAGCACAGCTTAGGTTCTAAAAATTATAATTTCATTGAATGTTGTCTAATGTTATAAAAGTAATTCTTGATCTACTTTGTTCACAAATATGCAATAAACATAAAAAACAAAAAACTACTAATTTATGTGACTCTTCTTCTCAATCCACTATCTTTCATTGTATTGTTTTTCAAAATCTCTCTTGATTTTGTTTTAGGCAATGGCTTATCACTTATTCCTTTAGCATCATGGGAGTTTTCTTTGAGATTCTGTAACAGACATCACAAGGTTAGTTTTTTTCTTAAACTATATTATGTATACAGGTTGTAAAATAGGCCAAATATGCTGTTCCTCTTCTTTTTCTGCCTACTTCTCCAGTTATCTTTAAATTAATACTATAAAATATAAAAATGGTGACTTTTAAAATTATAATAGATATTTATTTAATGAGAGACAACTATGAAATTTGTTTTAGAAGAGAGCAGAGTATGAAAAGTCACCATTTAAATGAAAGTCCATTCAAATTGAATTCCAGCAGTGCTAATTTTCGCTTTCCTTATATTTTGTCTAAAGACAAATCAACTCTCAGAGTGAAGAACTGCATTTATTTAAACTTCTGTTGCATCAGGCACTGATAAATGGAATTTTCTTATAGAAAAAAGTGCCCTTTCTTTAGAAGAACATGAGCAACTGAGCCTTCCAGAAATTTAGGACTTTAAAAGGTCTACTTCCCGTTTCTGTCCCCTATTTTAAATTGGTGTTCTCTGAGTACAACAAAGGCTGCTCAGGAACTGTTCGTAGATGGCACCCAATGCCTTCATCTCCAAGACCGCCGCACCCTATCTTTGTGTCCCCAAAGCCTGCGAAGGCAGAGGGAAAGTGTACCTTTTTCATTATTAGCAAGCTGAGGCCACCAAATACAAAATGGAAAGGCCCAGCCCACACAGGTTTACGGATATGCTCATGCTGAGAAACTGCTCATGAGGTACAGATGATTACGCTAGCTTAGAAGCTCAGGAAAACATTTTCTTTCTTTTTTCTTTTTTTGTTGTTGTACATTGGTTTAGTGCTGGTGAGTCAGGGAGTGACCCCAAGAAAGTCTGTTCCATTACTTGTTTCTCAACTGAATTATCACCAACTGAAGAATCTTGCTGCTGTGATTGCTACTTGTCTTCCAAATAGGATGTAAGCATTGGGAGATCAGGGACCTTATAGATCTTATTTGGTGTAATATACCTCATGCCTACCACTGGGCCTGATGCATGGTGCACAATACTAAGTATAAATGAGTGCGTGAACAAACAAAAATTAAATAACCTTATTTTAAAAGGGCTTTTATTGACCTAAAATTTATATCCTCTGCAATGGAATTTCTACCTTAACTTTATCAAATGATCCTTTTTTCCCCTTATTTTGTTTCTCTGAAAGAATGCTACATTTCATTTAGAAAAGAAAAGGAAGTCAAGAGAAATCTGATTCTGTTGTGGGGCTGGAGGAGATGGCTCAGTGGGATAAGTGCTTCCCTGGCAAGCGCAATGGGCCTGAGTTCAATACCCCATTCTGGAAAAAACAAAATTAAAAAAAAGGAACATCTTTTAGGGCTAGGAGATGGCTCAGTGGAATAAGCGCTTCCCTGGAAAGCGTAAGGGCCTGAGTTCAATTCCCAGTTCCGCAAAAAAAAACCTGAAGGATTTCTGATTCTGTTGTAATTTGTAACTACTGATATGGGCTTCAAGTATCTGTTGCCACATAACCAGCATCTCATAACACAAGAATTTAAGAGCAAACACTTATGAGTAGCCTGTTTTTGTAATCTGAACTGGGCCTTGTGATTTACACAAATTAAAACATTTGAAATTTAGGGTTGGTTCTTCATTCACACATACCCAGAACTGATTTCTGTCTCTTCTTCTAGTTTGGGATTTCTCAGAATAAGTTGGTCTGAGTCGTTGAACTTCTCATGCTGCAGCTGCCTTCTAAGAGAAAGGGTGGGGGTAGGAGGGTTAGCTATGACCCAAGATTAAACGATTACACATCTGATCAGGTAAAGTGAGGGAAGAGGCCGTGTGTGTGTGTGTGTGTGTGTGTGTGTGCGCGCGCGCGCGCGTGAGCACGCGCGTGTACGCATATGTGTATTTTGTGGAGGACAAAAAAAAAAGAAGAGGTATCAAAATCATTGTACCTTTTATTTTCCATGCTATGTGAAACATTTATTTTTTTATATTCTTCAATTTAATTTAATTTAATTTTTTTGTATTTTAGGGAAGGGTCTACAGGGTGTTCAGGGTCTCACTACTAGGTCGGACTCATAGTGATCCACCTGTTTACATGTTCCCAAGTGCTGGAATTACAGGTGTGTACCACCATAGCCAGGCTCAATTGCTGTCTCCGTGTGCGGGGAGTTGAGGGGGGGTAGGGTGAGGGGACAATGCAGGCCTGGGGATTGAACCCCTGGCCCCTGCACCTGCTTACAGGTGCTTTAGTCTGCTGAGCTATTTGGCCATCCCTCCTATGTGAAACATTTAAAATGTTTTAACATACCAAAGTATTTCCAGAAGGAACAAACATTTGGTGCAATAAAAAATGACTTGTTCCTTAAACGATCATTACAATGGAATATAACTTGTATTCAAATAAAATTTATTTTGCTTCTTTTTAACTGTGTCCTTAGATGAGATTACAACCTTAATGCACTGATGTGTATAACTGCCAAAGATTTGTTGAACAGAGTAAATACAAGGACAGGAGGCACATAACGTGCAGTGAGTGGCTAAAAACAGGTACTCAGTAAATGAGAGTGGCTGTTCTCAGCAGTCTTGGGGTCACAACAATGTAAATATGTTAATTTCACAAAGGGTAAAAGGATTTTCAAAGAGCCTTTGCTGTTTATTAGATAACTAGCAATTTTCAAAACCAAGAAAACCAGTAAATAGCTAGTTTGTATACCACAGGCTGTTGCTAAAAATTTGCACATTTCGACTCAGCCTGTGCCTCACAGTCTCCTGACGTTACCACCCTCATGGGTCATGTACCAGAGCTGGTCAGAGATAAGGCTTTTTGCATCTGATCTGTGCCCTCCATGGGGGTAGGAAATCTTTTTATTTTTTACTCTTCATCATATGTGCAACTTGCCCTCTAGTGATAAGAAGCAGAGAAATATTTTCACTGAGAAAAAAGTTTCATGTCCACACCCTTATTAAAGGAGTGTTTTATAAGTGTGTTGATGAATGCTTTAGTTTTGTGTTAGCTGTGTCTATGTAAGTATTACCACCCAGCTCAGCATCTTTAATTTTTTTTTTAATGTATTTAGTACAGAGTCTACAGGATCTTATTACACAGATCAGACTCATAGTGATTTTCTGTTTTTCAACCTTCTAAGCGCTGGGATTACACTCGTGCTGCCATGCCCAGTCTCAATTGGTGTCTCGGGGCATGTAGTTGGGGGCAGGGGGTGCAGGCAGGCATGGCATGCCAGGGATTGAACCGGTCCCAGCGTCTGCATCCCTCCAAACTAGCATCTTAAATCAACTTTTGTGCCTGCCTGGTGGCATATTTTTCCAGCACTGTGGGAGGCTGAGGCAAGATTGCAAGTCTGAGCCCCACTTGGGCAACTAAAAGACTTGGTAAGGTCATATTTCAATATGGAAAAAACGAGGACTGGGGTAGTATTCCATGCAAAGATGCTAGGCTCAATTCCCAGTATTAATAAACACACACACACACACACACACACACACACACACACACACACACACAGGACATCACAGCTTGTAAGAGTGAGGCACTGGTGAGCAGTTTGGCTGGGAGTTTAAGGCTCAGGACCTCCGTCCTAGGACGCTGCAGTCAAGGAGTAGCTAGGGCGGCAGTCAGCTGAAAGCCCAAGTGCTCGGGAGGATCTGCTTCCGAGCTCTGCTGCGGAAACTTTGCTTGCTCACTATGGGGATCTCTCCATAGGGCTGAGCATGGCGGCTTCTTTCTCTGAGAATGAGTGAGGAGGCAGAGGGCCCAGCGGAGCATGAGAGGAAGAGGAAGGAAGTGGAGGGATGCAGAGGGGCAGAGAAGGAAAAGGGAAGAGGGGGCTGGGAGAAGGAGAGAGGAAGGGGAGAGGGAGAGAAGCAAAGGGTCTTGAGAGGGAGAAGGAAGAGGAGGGGGAAGAGAGGGAGAGGGGAGCAATACCCAAGTTTATAGGACAATAAATCCTCTTGTTGCTTAGGTTACTTTGAGTCTCCATGATTTGCAAAGGAACTGGCAAATATAGCTATACTCAAGTATATCAGTCATTTTGGAATTTCAATTGTGGAAGGTATGTGCTTACTCATGAAGGTTAAGAACTCCTTCTACCACCTCTGCGGGAGGAGGGTGTGGGGGTGGATAGAAGGTCAGGGCCAGGAGATGGCTCTATCTAGGGGAGGCGAGTTCACTGCTGTTGCACACTCAAATCCACGTACTTTTCTAAGAAAAGGTCTTGAAAGATTTTCTATTAGTAAAAGGACCGGTAAAGCAAAAGAGGTTGAAACTCACTCTTGAGTAATAACCTGTGAGGTCAAAGCTTGAATCTTCATATTTCCCTGGGTGTCAGCTAATACGATTTTTAATTAGAAAATATGAAACTACAATGAGGTAATATCAACATTTTATTAACAGCATAAAGTCACTTGTTTAAATGTGAATCCATTAAATGTTTAAAATAATGTATCTAAAAATTTCATTTCATTGCCAGCCATCTGCTATTACCTAATAACTGACAAAGATGTGTATTCCAAAAAAGTTCAAACATTTCTTCAGTACTATATATACAAATAAGAGAATCTAGTTTGCTTGCCCTATTTGCATAAAATAATAATTCTCAGCACTATCAATACATTTCATATGCCACTAATTAAGTCTTGAATATTCATGCATGCCTTAAAGAGCCTTTTGTTCCTATGGTAGAACCTAATATTATGAAATGTGTCCCCATTCTCCTGTAGGGGGAAGGATATAATAACTGAAAATTAAATCAAAGTTGTTGCTTTTCAATAAGAACAATCATAAAAGGAGAGAGGGAATAATAGGAGAGGCTAAATTAGATTCCTGATGAAATATTAATGTTTTATTGGCCCCAAGCCTGGAAAGACTAATATTCAAGCAGGAATAAGTGTCTCTGGATCTCAGGTTTCCTCTGTAGACATAAATGTCATTGTCTGCGAAATGGCAAAGGCTTTCCAGGATGACAGAGACTGAACTGAGGATTGCCCACCTAGAATCTCTGGCTTTTGACACTGAAGAAGTTCTTCCCTACACAGGAAGAAAGGACGGAAAATGACTTTGCCTTCATGGCATGCTTGGTTAAGAATAAGGTACTTCCTAGCCCTTTGAGGTAGAATCACTTTTCTATGTAAAATCAACTTCCTTTTTTTTTTTGTGGCAGTACCAGGAATCGAACTCAGGACCTTGTACTTTCCAGGCAGGCACTTCAGGCAGGCACTTTCAATTTGCTCTTTGAATTCTAAACATTTTCTGGAGGGCTGGGGAAGTAACTCAATGGCACAAGCACCTGCCTAAACAGCATAAAGTCCTGAGTATCATTCTCAGTACCA
>PVKA01020686.1:0-39943 GCA_004027165.1 Ctenomys sociabilis
ATTAGATAAAATAAACTGGAGACTAGGACTGAATCACCCCTGAGCAGGAAAAAAAAAGAAAAAAAAAGTTAGCTGGCACAGATGTTCTAAGTTTTGACTGATTTGCAAATTTATGCAAAATCAAAGCTGTTTCTTATGAATGGTGAGACCAAGAGAAAAGAGAACTTACACTCAACCAGCCAAGAGTAGCCAACAAACGTGGCAACCTTCCCGTGATATAGACTGAATGAAGCAACCCTCCCACCACTCACGGGCCCGACACAGGCCAAAGCCACCGGCCAGGGCTGCCGAGCATCATTAGGCGGATGACACAGGCCAGCGGGGCACGAGAACTGGGCACCTGCTCTGAGCTCGCTGTGTGTCCGGAGGGGAATCACTGTCTCTCTGGGCTTGCCTTGTCTGGAAAATAAAGCTTTGGTTTTCTAGTGCAAAGCGACCTAAGAAATCTGTAAAGAATTGAGAGTTGGTCGGGCTGTAGACGTGACAAAGCCAGATTTCCTCACGTGACTCCAAGTCACAGTCCATAAAATTTAAGAGCAACAGCTACAGATCTTGGTGTTGCTCACCCCTAGAACATAAGAAATAAAAGCCTCCCTTGCTCCAGATAAGGGGAACTCTCTGCCCACGCAGGGTTCCACGGCCCCTGTTGCTTTTAGAATACAGACTGAAACCCCAGGATGGCTTTTCCTCGGCAGCCTCCGCTCTCTTGTTCTCTGCCTCTTTGTTCTCTGCTCTGTTCCTTTTAGCTCTTCCCCGATTCTCTACCACAGGACCTTTGCACACATGGCTCCTTCCACCTGGAGCACTTTTTTTTCTTTTTGTGGTACCAAGGATCGAACTCAGGACCTTGCCCTTGCCAGGCAGGTGCTCACACCACTGAGCTATTTCCCCGGCCCCCATGGAACACTTTTCACTGGTCGCCCTCTCAGTATGCGCCACTCTTTCCTCAGACCCAGTTCGTGTGCAGTATCCCTAAAGCTTCCCTGACCAGCCCAACTGCCACTGCCCCTGCCCCCTGATATCAGAGCTCAGTGTCCCTCTGCTGTTTCCAGGGAAGCTCCAGAAGAGGCTGTGTCTGTTTTGCTCCCATGGCCACTCCTGGGCTGAGCGTGGCACCTGGCACAGCGGAGTAACTACGGTCACCACAGGTCATTCCACGCGTTGCCCCAGGCTCCTGACTAACTTATTTAAGCATCACAGCTGCCCTGTGGGAGAGGTACCATAATATGGCACCCCATTTTATTTAGCTACTTGGTGGCCCTGAGGACTGAACCTAGGGCCATCATATTTAGCCACCTCCCAGGTCTTTTTATATTTTTACCTTTTCTTTTACTTTTTTTTTTTTGGCGGAACTGGGGATTGAACTCAGACCCTTGTGCTTGCCAAGGAAGCACTTATTCCACTGAGCCATTTCCCTAGTCCTACCTTTTCTTTTTTTAACAATAGTAGAGTTTTACATTTACTAAAGGTAGGAAAGCAATAGGCTGTGCAGAGAGTTGGACCAAGTGAAAGTAAGGAAACAAATGCCTTCTGCAAGAGTGGGCTACCAAGAGGGAACACAGCCGACATTTTTACTTTTGACACAAGGTATAAGTTGCCTCCGCCTCCCAGAGTGCTGGGGTTACGGCATGCACCACCACGGCCAGCTTGGTATGCCGATTTTGGAGACGGTAAAAACAAGGTCCAAAGAAGTCCGGCAACGTGCCTGGTTCGCTGTAGCTAGTAAGTGGTAAAGGCAGAGTTTGAATCCAGTGTATCAATAACAGCACCCGTCCTGGGGCCCAAGGGCTGTTACAGGCCTTGAGGGCAAATGGGCTTCTGGTGTTAGCCAAGGGCAGGTGACTGAACAGCCCTTCAGAAAGAAATGGAGAGCCGGGCATGGTGGCGCATGCCTGTAATCCCAGTACTAGGGAGGCTGAGGCAGGAGGATTGTTGTGAGTTTGAGACCAGCCTGAGCTACAAAGTGAGCTTAAGGCCAGCCTGAACTGCACAGTGAGACCCTGTCTCAAAAAAACAAACAAAGAAATGGAGAATCAAGCTCACTGGGCCCGGTCCAGGAGTGCTGCTCCTGGGAATCCTCTAAGATCTGACTGATGCTCAGACAGCCTACAGCCGCGAGACTCAGACGCCCCTAGATGGTCTCCGCACTAACCCAGGTGTCCTCATTCCATTTTTTTTTTTTTTTTTTTTTTTTTTTTTGGTACTTTAGGGAAGGGTCTACAGGGTGTTCAGGGTCTCACTACTAGACCGGGACTTGTAGTGATCCACCTGTTTACAGTCTCCCAAGAGCTGGGGTTACAGGCACGCGCCACCACGCCACCACACGCAGTCTCCATCGCCATCCCAGCCCACCCCAGGGGCGGAGCCCGCATGGCAGGCGCTGGGATCAACCCCTGGCCCCAGCACCCGCTGAGCTATTTGGCCAGCCCTCACGGGTCCTCATTTCAGCCGGTGGGGAAAATATTTGCAGCTCCTGGACACTGAGTCCCTGCAGGTACCACTGGGGCCTGCACGGCGAGGTTTGCACGGTGGCCCATCTGACTGCATCTTGCTTCTGTTGTTTCAGACTGGGGGTGGGGTGGGGCACTGCTGAAAACGAGCAAGGAACCTGGTAAACCAGGTGCAAAGGGCACGCCCTTCATCTCAGCTAACCAGGTGGCTGAGGCAGGAAGACCATGCATTGGAGGTCAGCCTGGGTAACTTAACGAGAATCAATCTCAAAATAAAATTTTGCCTATAAAGTGGAATGCCCGGGGCTCAGCTGCCCCAAACCGCGCACCCGCGTGCACGTGCGCACACACACACACACACACACACACACACACACACACACCCCTTAGTCATGCCATAGAACAAAGCAGGTAATGATTTAAGACAGCAAAGATTGTCTCCGTGATTCCTGACACCACAGGTTGTGCTGGCTTCTCCCCGGCGCACTGAGCCACCACAGAGACTCACCAAGCCTCCCCGAGTCCGACCACAGAGACTTTTATGCCAAGAAAAGCCTTTTATGCCAAATACATTTTTAAAAAAATCGTATTCAATCCAGAGCATATCAGGTCTACAGCGGTAAACTATACATCCAGTTGTTAAGGAAAATTTTAAACAAGCGTGAATACTTGAAATACGTGGGTGGGCAAAGACACTCTCACATGCCAGGTACCGCCTGAGATTTCTTTACTCTATTTGCAATTTGAGGAACCCACCACTGCACCTTCCCCAGAAGATTCCCACTTCTGTGACCCTGAAGCGGGGGCAGCTGCAAGGAAACAGTGATGCCCCTCCTAGGACCTCAGCTGCCTTTCCCGGTGGTCGCTGCACAGAGAGGTGCAGGTGGGTGTGACCTGGGCCACAGGCTCCCAGGGCGTGAAGGCTAAGGAGAGGTGTGTGCAGCCAGTTTCTCCACGCGGGATTTAATTTGCCCACCTTGAATGTCAAAGTCTCATCAAACACAATAAGAACAGAGCTGCTCCTTCCAGGTGTGTCACCACCTGCCTGCTCGCCACACTGCCATCACTCCTACCCCGTGGCTTCACAGCTTTGCCCATTTGAATCATCAGAAGGGGAAGCAGCTACTTGGCATAGCTGTGGCTGGGGCTCAATTCCTCTCCTCGGATGAGAACAGAGCAGCACTTTCACACCCCTTCACCCCGTTCTGGCTGCCAGTGTGGGCAGCAGCAGGGGCTGGTTTCCGGCTGCTCCTCCGAGGGAGGGGAACAGGGGAGTCCATCCTGGCTCGCAGGGCAGTTTGGGCTCCAGAGTGGGGGCTGCTGCCTGACCTGGGAGGCTGGAAGGCATTGTAGAGCTGGGCTCCAAACCAGAGACTCTCCCCAAGGATGGCAGTGGGCAGAACTGGGTCAGCAAGAGCCACTGCTGAGTTCCAAGACCCGAGGGACAGTGGACCTCAGATCCCAACTGGCTCACAGGCCTGATGGGCACAGACCTTTGCAGCTGATGAAGGTGTCGTGGTGGCAGAAATTGCTCAAAGGGACCGAAACAGCACTAGGAGTCCTGTGGTGTCTCCCGGAGCCTCAGGTCAGAAATGCTGCTGGGCATCAGTGTGGGCATGGAAAGCTAAAGGGACCCAGAGGCCCTCTTCCCACTACTACTGCACGGCTCTGCCCCTGACTTCCCCAGGGCCCCATATTGGAGAAAAGAGAGCTGACGCCAGCAGAGTAGACCCTGAGGGCCTTAATGGCCCAGCCTACAGCTGACCTGGTCAGAGGGTGGTGCTCTGGAGGCAAGGTACAGCTGCACAGATAACTGCAAGAGGTGCCCCCACTCCAGATGATCATTCTGTTAATTTTATTTTTTTCAGACAAGATCTGGCTATGTAGCCCAGGCTGGCCTCAAACTTATGGTGATCCTCCTGTGTCAGCCTCCTGAGTGCTGGTACTACAGGCGTGCACCACCGTGCCCAGCTTCAGCTGCTGCTCTGAAAGCAGACTGAAGGGAAGGTGGGAGGCTCAGTGGGGAAGTCACAGTGGCTAGTTTTGTCGGTCCATGTGATTGGGCAGTGGGTGCTCGGATATTGGTCAAACATCCTAAGTGTGGACTTTGTCCTCTAGGCAGAGGGAGAACCAATGTCTCCTTCAGAGACCTGGGTAGACTGTGTTCTGGAAAATGTCATTCTGGAAGAAGAAAAGGAGGAACAGGTGGCTGGAGACAGTGGAAAGAGCAATTCCAAGATTAACAACGGCAACTTTTAAGGTTGCTCAGTGGCCTGGCTCCCAGGGAGGGGAGGCGCTGGGCAGGTGGCCAGATGCCCTTATGAGTCTCTAGCATCACCTTATGTGGAATCCTAAGCCACTATCTCTGAAAAAAAACTGGCCAGGGAGATAAGCACCGATTGACCACTTTGGGACTAAATTAGAGGCCAGTCATACGCAGCCCTGGAGTCCTCTAACCCCAAGGGACTTGACCTCGTACAATGCTTCTCAGCACAGGAAGGAGACTTGCCGTTTCTCAGACCCCATCACCTGAGCCCAAGGGCCTGAACCTCGCTGCTGACATCCTGACAGTGGATGCACCCTCAGGTTCCTGGCCACCGGCTGGCATAGCTTTTCTGGCTAGACATTTCATCCACTCTATGTCCCCTGGGCTCTTTACATTCGCACTGTCAGACTATTTCACCAGGTCGATGCCCAGACAGACAAGACTGTTTAGCGTGGAAGTGACAGGGAAGCAAGCAGTGAGGCAGGGCAGAGCTGTTACAAAGGTGAGCCCTGGTGCTGGGGACATGAGGGACCTGGTGGGGTGGGGGGAGGCTGGGCATGTCTGGCAAACAGCCCTGTGAGCACACTGGACAGATAGCCTCTCGACCCAATAATCTGTGTGCACCACCTGGCCTGACTGGCTGTGAGGACAGAGGAGGGCTTTAGCTTATTTGAAGCCCCAATACGCACACAGCCCTGGGACCAGGTGTGCGCCAGCTTGCACGCTGAAATGCCAACCGCTGAGCTCTCGAAGCCCAGCTTTCTCCACAGCTGCAATCCCTTCCTGGCCTTGTCTGAACCCAGTGCTCAGTTATTCTCTATTAGAAAAGCCCCATAAGCCTGCAATCGAGGCACAGGGCCTGTGGGTTCGATCCTCGGGCCTGCAATGCTAGCCCCACTCCCAGGGTGCACTGAGATGGCAACTGAGACTAGGTATGGTGGCAAATGCCTATAATCCCAGCTCTTGGGAAGCTGTAAACAGGTGAATCCTACCAGTCCAATCTAGTAGTGAAACCCTGCACACACTGCAGACCCTTCCCTAAAATACAAACCAATAACAACAAAAACCACACAAGGTGTGGTGGTGCACACCTATAATTCCAGCACTTGAGAGGCTGAGGCAGGAGGACTGCTGGAAGTTCGAGGCCAGCCTGGTTTCCATAGTGGGTTCAAGGTCAGCCTGAACTACAGATCAAGACCCTGTCTCAAAAAGATGACAACAAAAAAACACCCCATGATGAAAGCAATCACTATGTACTACAAACGTGTACTAAAATAAAAGCAGAAGTAACAAATGATAGTAACTGAAGCCAGACCCACACATATGTGAGGGGCAAAACTAAGCTGGGTGCAGAGGCGTGTGCCTATAATCCTGGCACTTTGGGAATTTAAAGTAGGAAGATGACAAATTGGCAATTTAGCAAAAAATAAAGGAGGTGGAGATGAGCCTGGGGTGAAGGTCCTGGTTTCAACTCCCAGTATACCCCACCCCTACAGCCACAAAAGGAAAACTAAGCTCAACCTGTATGTGGATTTCTTTTGCTATCGGACCTGTCTACTTCTCTGAGCTTCGTTCCCCATCCAAACACCTTCTGTTTGTCTTGAGTTTTCTTACTTATTTCATTTCCCCCAACACAGTTCAACCATGCTGAGCTACTCAGGTCCAACAACTTCTAAACCTCTGCCCAGCAACCATCTACCCAGTGGCTACTGTCGCTTTGGGCATCTTCGGATCTGCTGCAATTTGCAAGGATATTCTCACGGCCAACCAAGACTAGTGTCTCCTGGCAAACTCCTTCTACCCACAAGAGTGTGATCAACTGACTGTGAGTGGTCAGAGTTCCCAGGGTCAGGAGAGGAGAAAGTGCTGCCTATACATCAGCCATTTGCAGTGGGGAAATACTCAGCATGCCGACCGCCTCGGATGTAACACCATTACCTGTGCAGCCAGGGCGATGATCAGTCAGCAGTCAGGCACAGTGGCATGAACCTGTGATCACAGCTAGTTGGGAAGCTAAGGCAGGAAAATCACTAAGCTCAAGGCCACTACGGGCAATTTATTGAGATCCTACCTTAAAGTAAAATGACAAAGTGCAAGGACTATAACTCAGTGGCAGAGGAATGTGCCTAGCACGTGTAAGGTCCTGGTTTGATCCCTCGTATTAAACTCTTAAGCAACTGCAGAGACCGGGTTCGATCCCTGGCACTGCATGCCGTGCAGGCCCTGCCCCTAGTGTGCTGAGCTGGCCACTGAGTTCAAGTGTGGTGGCGCACGCCTATAATCTCAGCCCTGGGGAGTCTGAAAACAGGAGGACCACTACGAGTCCAAAAGACTTGTCAGTCTCTGTGGCCTTCATTTTTGCCATGTTACAGTCTTACGTAATTTAATTTTTATGTGAACATTATTTCTTTACCTTTGGACTTACTGCAATTACTTTTAGATTTAAGTCTTTTTCCTAAAGAGGGACTCATTTTCTTTCCCCAAAAAATCTCATTTCCCTCCAAGTGTTCACTCCATCAAAAATGCACATTGGTGTTGAGGACCTAAGGCACCCTTCATTACATAATTCTCCAATTCATGCTTATTTTAATTATTAATTTATTACTAACACATTAATTCTATGAATTTCTTTCTGGGAATGAGAAATTTAGAAAAACTGGGTTTATCTACAAATTCCACCTACTGATTGCTGTAACATTATTCCTGGTATTTATTCTACATATAAAAGCACACACTTTTAAAAAAATGTCAGGCCTGGGTAGATAGCTCAGTAGAATAAGCGCTTGCCTGGTCAAGCGCAGGGTCCTGAGTTCAATCACTGGTACCAGAAAAAAAAAAAGCAAGACCCGTTGAAGGCCAGCAAAAGAGCTCAGCGGAATAGGCGCCTACTTTGGCAAGCACAGGGTTCGATTCCCAGTCCTGCAAGCCAGCACCAACCAGGGGGCACACATCCCAGAGCTAAGGAGGCTGAAGACAGGGGGATTACTATGAGTCAGACCTACATAGTGACGCTGTACCAAAAATATAAATGAAAAAAAAGAAAAAGATCTGTTAGGAAGAGTCTGAGATGGTGAGTCTGCCTTGCAGATTCTTGACTAGAAATCCTGGTCTGTTCTTTCCATTCTTATGAGTTCTGATAGCTGTCATGTTCCCACCTACCCATCTGTGAGCAGGTCACCAACTAACATCACTGACTGCGAAGTGACTCTGTGGGGGTAGTGGGTGAGCATGATTTTCAAACATCCACCCATGAGTTATTCAAATTATTTTTAAAACATTCAAATTATTTTTAAATGCAAATTGTACTTTTTTTCTACTGACAACACAGTTCGGACTTGGAATATAATTGGCACTAGATGCTCAATGCCCAGAAGTAATACAATGGTGCCTCAATCCACAAATACTTCTGTTTGCAAACAGAAGCCTTCGGCAAAATTTTGTTTGCAAATTCTGCTTCAGGTTAGAGACACAGCTGCAGCCATCTTCTCCACACAAGCACAATGTGGCCGTCTTTTCCAAAGTTGTGGAACCAATATTGTGAACCAAGATACCACTGTATTTCATGCTTCAACCCAGGTATACATAATTTAAAAGCAAAAGCTGGAATCAGCTGGGGAGATAGCGGAGCAGGCTGAAGTGCCTACCTATAAGTGCAAGGTCCCAAGTTTGATCCCCAGTACCAAAAAAAAAAAAAAAAAAAAAAAAAAAAGCTGGACTCAATTGTTCTATAATGCATGGGGGTAGAACCCAGGGGTACTTTACAGCCACAGCCCTCTGCCCCGAATTTTGCTGAGCTGCCCAGACTGGCTTTGAGCTTGAGATCCTTCTGCCTCAGCATCCTGAGTGCTGAGATCACAGGTAGGCACCATTATGGCCAGCCTAAGTGACCTTAACCTCACAGTGTTCCCCTGTGAATGTGACAACTCCTCTCTGCAGGACTAATTTTCACTCTTCTAATTCCTGAGTTTATCTCCTACTCATTTCTTGGGACAAAATTCCCAAAGGTGAACCTTGGGTGGTGACAACTTGCTCATGCTCCCCCTGGCTGAGGAGCGAAGGCCACCCCCCCATGCAGCATCCTCTGGTGGGTAGGGGCTTCTGTATGGACCAAAGGGCACTGTCCAGCCTGGCCAACAAGCAAAGCCCATCTGAGGGAAAGGTGTGCTCTTGATGACTGTGTCTGTGATCCAAGGACAATTCAGAAACATTTTAATGTGCCAGCCGAAAGAAAAAGAGCCCCTCAGAGCTGACGAAGTTTTTCTGGACACAACACTAAATACAACAAGGGATATAACCTTTAAAAAGTGCAAGTTCGGGCTCAGGAGATGGCTCAGTGGGATAAGTGTTTTCCTGGCAAGCGCAAAGGCCTGAGTTCAATCCCCAGTTCCGCAAAAAAAAAAAAAAAAAAAAGTAAAAAGTGCAAGTTCTCCCCAGACAAGGTCTGGCCATCTGTCTGGGGGCAACATGACGGTCTCTAGGACTTCTGGCAAAGAATCAAGACAGCCACAGCCAGAAAATCAGTCAGTCACAAACAGACCGCCATGCGCCTCCTCCCTGACAGTGGGCCTAGACACAAGCCTGCCAACTTCTTCCTGCAGCCGCCAGCTGTAGGAGAACCTGGCAGCAATTCTGCCCACAGATAAGACAAGGCTAAGATTAGGGCTTTGTATTTTGGTCATAGGGACTGAATCAAGGGGCGCTCTACTACTGAACTATCTCCCAGCCCCTTCCCCCCACTTTTATTTCGACACAGGATCTTGCTAAAATGCTCAGACTAGGATCAAACTCCCAACCTTCCTGCCTCATTCTCCCAGGTGGTTGGGATTATAGGTGTATACTTCCACGGTATTTGAGGCTAAAGTGTTTGAGAAGGGAGCTTTATTTTATTTCCTACATTTATAAATATTCAGAAAAAGTAAACTGGGAAATTCTTTGAAACACACTGAAATATCATGAGAAAGAGGTAAGTCCAAAGGGGACACGCAATTCAACTGATACCCGGAATTTACTGGAATAAAAATTGCAGCCAGATTCTCCAAGCCAGAAAAATTTTATTTGCACTGAAGTGCTTTCAAAGGTCCTGCCAGCTCAGCATAGTGACCACCATGGCTGTTCAGTGAGGGCTCTCAGTGTTGGCCAGACATGCGTCTCATTTAAACTGCATGTTAGCATCCTTCTTCCGAGATAAGGAGAAGGACCCAGGGTAAGGAGTGCTCATAGACACAGGGCTGGCCAGGCCTGCGGGGACCCTGCACACAGCTGCACTGGCCTCTATGAGGCCCACCTGCCCTTGCAGCTGGCTGAGTTCAGCACCTACCCTTTTTCCCACAGTCACCTGGCTGGTCCTGGGAGTCACTGAAACTGTCAGGCATGGCTGCCTAGGAGACAGCCAAGCTGGAGTGAAAGAAACACAGGACACCAATTTGTAATCAATGATTTTTATCTTGGAAAATGGAAGCAAGTGTTTTGACAGAACACTATGGCTGCTCTATAAGAGCCGATCTAGGAGTAATTCACTGTCCTCCTCCAGAATGTCACGGCATTTAAAAAAAAAGACGAAGACAAAACAGGAAAGATAATCCACAATGCTTCAGGTGCCTACTTTAAGCCTGGCTGGGCATCCATCCATTAACTATACACCAGAAGCTGACGCTGAGGTTAGGTGACTTCTGCTTTCTCTCCCTCTGTTTTGAACCACGTTCCTTGTGGTGTTTCACCATCATCCACAGCGATCTGTTCACTTAATCTGATATCAGAGCATTAACACATTTCTGAATCCTTAGGAGAGTACACTGATAAGAGAAATAATGTAGGTTTGACTATAAACCACTGTAATTGCTTTGTGTATCACTGTCCACTTCAATATTAAAAACACACACAAACACAAAACCACATCAGACATTCAGATGCCCTGAAACTGGAGACAGCAAGCTCGCACTGTTACCTACGAATGGGTCACTCCTCTAGGTGCACTGTGCCTGGCTGCCACCACACCCCACTCTGTCCCACTTCCTGTTTGTTCATGCATCCACACCAGCCCAATCCCATGCCAAAGAACTCCCTGTGTGCTCGCCATGGACTATACAGGTCATGTTCACCCAGACACTCTGTTCTTTCCACACAGAGGCTCCTTCAGCCTGGCTCTGCAAACACGCAATCCAGGAATGTGGAGGTGGGGCAGCTCCCAGCTAATAGGAATGAGCAGGGCATCAGTGTGGCCCCACAGAGCCCCTGTGCTTGGACACAGCCTCAGTGTGAGCTGGAGAGGAAGGGCAGGTGGCTCTGCATTGAGGACACAAAGGGATGCGTCTGCACATATCTGAAGGGTGTAGAGGCCTGTGCTCTCATTTCTGCTTCCTTCTAGCATATTTGCCTGAGTCTCAACATTCACTAGCGCCCTCTGGCCTTGTTTTGAAGGGTGTGATTAGGACTGACATGCAGGAAGACAGGCAGGACTGGCTGGGGAGCCCGGAAGAGGAGGGAGGGCAGGTGCTCTGGCTACAAGGAGAGCTGCTGCTCCTCAGCACGGCCCAGGGACAGCATGGGTCAGGCAGGAAATGGAGGACCTGGGAAAGGCTCCCTGCTATGCTCCCTGGTGTAGGCCCTACCACTGCACATAGGAGCTGGGCACACCGCTGAGGTGGCAGGAGGGACACTCAGCACTGTGCGTTGCCTCCTGCCCCAGGCGCCCTTGTCAAGTACCAACCAAAGCCTGAGCCATGAGTTTCAAAGTGATGAATGCAACAGACTGTGTGTAATAAAACTGCAGAAACACATGCTAGTTTGGGTTAGATTATAATCATCTGAAGCAGGGGATCAAGAAGCAAAACTGCATTCTGGTACAACCACCCAATTTCTAGAAAAGAGAAAGGTAAGCAAGGAGGAGATAAGATTTGAGCTGTTTTGATCAGAAGACTCAGGAGTGAGGGGTAATAATGTGGGTCCACATGATTTTTCAAGTCTTCCTTTCATACAGTCATAAGATGACCAGGTTCATGCTGCAACTGAGCCAGCACCATGTGGCTACTGCTCTGAGTGTTCTCAGATGAATGTTTATACAAAATAATATCTTCATTTAGTTTAAAAACATACACAGTGCTGTCCCTTTCAAATTAAGGGAAAAAAAAACCCACACACAAATACTGCAAAGTAGCAAAATACAAAGAAAAACAAGCTACTTTTGGTTTTGGCAACATTAAAAAAAGAAAAGAAATATAAAAAGCAATGTGGCATTGGTCCCTAGTCATTAAAAAAAAAGGTTCTTGGGCACGACACTGAATCAGAATTGGTCTGTTGTCTAAAATTCAGGATATCTGGGATTTTAAAAGTAGCACTTTTGTCTTTTAAAAGTTCAACAAGTCACATAACACTTAAAACATCAAAAAAGCTTTCTGATAAAAAGCTCAGCTTCTGTTTTTGCAAATTTGGGAGACGAATTGAGTTCTGACTGGAATGTGGCCTATCGCTGGTGGACAAATCTTAAATGGAATGTCTCCAAATGGCAGTGCCTCCCTTTCCGCCCTCCCTAGGACCACACCAACGACCAGCTACCAAGCACAAGTTCTTGCTCCCATTTTTCGGAGGGGTGGAGGTGAGACCTTCAGGCCGCGATCTTCGCCATCTGCTGTTCTAACTTGGAAATACGCTCATCTTGATTGCAGATTGTATCTTTAATAGATTTAATTTCTTTTAAAATTTCATCCAACTTGGCTTCATTTTGCTAAGAAAGCAAACAAAAAGGGATAGTGACTAAAAACTAGTAAACAAAATCCAACATAGTCTTGGTTATAAGACTTAAAATTTCCAAATCAAAAGATGACTCAAATCCCACTATCTCAGGAGGACACAACTGATGCTGTCTGAAACCCATGGTGAAACAACTATGTTCCACATGCTCCCTCGGCCCATGCCTGTGACTCAGCTAGCAAGGACTCTCACAGGTGGAAAACTGTAGGGCAAGACTGGATCTAAAAAGATCCTCAGCCTCTTTTCCCAACCATCCTGCACCAACTGAAGCCTGAGATGGGGGTGACATTCTCAGAGGCTGCAGAGCTCACTCCCTCTCCATAGAAGGCCACTGGAGTAAAATCCCGGCCTGTCTGCTGACTCTTCAAGACAAGAGGACTGAGTCTCTCACTTGGCATAGATTCTTCTGGAAACCTCACAGTCAACAAAACCCAAGAAGCTGGCTCCTCAGTCATGGTCCAAAAATGTCAGCTCCTATAGTTAGGTACTCTTACCTTCTCAGGAACAACTCACCCTCCTTCCCAGGGCCCATCTTCTGCGGCACCAGGCACGGCAGTGTTGTGTTGTCCAGAAGCCACAATAGGTCTTCAAGAACAAGCTGGGCACCCTCCCTGCCACCGATGGCTCTTGCCAGGCTCTTATGTGCTGCCAGCCCCACACTGCCAGACCACTAGCAACACCTGAACTCTACCCCCACGTCCTCCCTCCAGGACACCTTCTCTCCTAATTCTTATGATTCTGTACTCCTGTGTGAGACTTCAACCAAACCACAGGGGGGCAGGCATGGTGTCACAACCCTGTAACAAGCCCAGCATCAGGGGTTTGAGGCAAGAGAATTACTGTAAATTTGAGGCCAGCTGGGCTACACAGTGAATACAAGGGCAGCCCAAACTGCAGAGTGAGACCCTATCTCAAAAAAGACACACACCAAAACAAACAAGCAAATAAGCAAAAACCCAGAACGAAAAGTCCATGTCCTATTTGTTCTGAGAGAGAGAATGGGAGACTGGCAACCACCCCAGGCATTATAAGGCCCAGAGTTCTAGGAACCAAGCATAATCAGAAACTCACTGAGTCACCTGCCCTAGGACTTTCTCACATGCAGCGTGTGGGATCATTTACTGAAAATGCCTGTGTGTCAACCCTATGTCAGGGCTCAATGCCCAGGGCCACTCAGGGCTTTCGAGAGGAAAATGTCTGAGCTAGCCAAACATAACCCTCAAAGCTTACCACACTGGCTGTATCTGTGGTTTTCTTGGGGACAGTGATCAGGTCACACTTCTTGTTTGCAGCAGGCTTGCTATCTAGAATGTTCTTCTTGACTACTTTTAGATCCCTGTTTTTGCCTGGAATGTATCCATGTTTCAAGGAGATGAGGATTGGATCAGCGTTCTTCCCCTCAAACCACTCTTCTGCCTCCAGAGCAGCTTCAGGCCCGGCTGTGTCAGGATACAGGTCATCTTGGAAAAGATCAGACTGCAGGAGACATTTTGGGAAACCTTTCATAAGAATGAAGACAAAAGGTGTGGGTTTTTTAAAAATATGAATTGCCTAGAAAACTGGGCACTCACCTTCCTAGGAACAGTCATGATAATAGGCTCACACTTTCTCTCATGAAGCTTGAAAAATCTTCAAAGGGAATAAAGGCCAAGTTACATGAAGTGAAACTGAGGCTGAGTAACAGGACTTAAAACTACTTTCCTACAGTGGAACATGGGAAATGAAGCACTTCTTCTCCTTCACCTCATCTGAGCCACCTTGGAAGTGGTAGGATTTAGTTCCTATTTTACAGACGAAAAAACTGAGGTTGAGAATGTCTATGCTAGGCAGACTGGAGACAAGAACCACATGGAGAGCTCTATGAATTACAATGACAGTCAAACTAATTATCTGGTCACTTATTACCAGTGTTGCTATTACAGTGGAAATAGCAACACTGGTAATGAGCTACTTTTGAAAGTTACCTGTCACCAGACCCAAAAGATCACACATCCTAATCTATGCCCTGGGGGCTAGATATTCTGCAACTTGAGGTGGCTGAACATCTGCTAAGTATAAACAGGGTTTTTAAAAATAAAAAGAAAGCAAGCCTAAGACTTTGGCATTGAAGTAAACCACATCATGAAAAATGTGAAATTATCCAAAATATGGAAAAGGCAGGACATAACACAACTATTATCATGAGAGCTTGTCTGAGGTTCTAGCAGGGGAGCGCAGGTACTCGTATACCCTTGACCGAGAAACGATCCTCCTCTATCAGAGGTGGTTGTCCTCTTCGACCAAGCACGCAGCTTCAGCATGAACACACATGGATCACTCAGGAAGGAAAGGGACACCTGCCTAGCCAGCCAGATCAGCTGAGTCAACCCTGGTTATCAATGGAGTGACAGATGTCACAGCCAGATCAATCTCACATCCAAAACAACTATTATAAAGAGAGGGCAAGAAATAGCTTCTATGTGTGTGTGTGGGATGGGGGGATAAAATTTTTTTCATTTTACAACAAACAAAACAGAAACTACTTATGATGAAGGTGATAGGGCAAGCCAAAGATGGGCAATAACCCAGAGTTCTCCCAAGTTCTTGAAAAGACAGGCACCATACAAGGTTCTGAGCAGACTGCCAGGTGGGGCAGCAGCGATGCAGTGAAGAGACACACAGGCAGATGTGGATACTGCCAAGGAAGCAAGTCTGTGCTTGGGTGGAACGGAAGCTGAGCATCGCTCTGCTTGCTAGAGGTTCTCATAAAACAGTCATTTAATACCTACTGACTATTTCAACAGAAAGATCATGGATACAGCAAAAATGCTTTTAAAGACTGATTAGTGAAAACTCTGCAGGTAGCATGGATGTGAAAAGATTGACTGCTAGCTCTACTACCACAATCTCTCAGGGCAGGAAAACTTTACCCAGGCTCAAGTTACTCATCCTTAAAATGTGAACAAAAATAACACCCCCCTTGAGAGGTTGTTATGAAAAGTCAAAGTCCTATAGCATGGTTAGCGAGCACAGAGCCCAATGTACAATTAATGCTCAACAAAGAAGTATCCTGTGTTCCTAAATATTCGATATAGTCTTAAAATTAGATTCAATCTGTTCTGAACCACATCTTGACTATGCTCACAACACAATTTAAAATTATCTGTGGAGGGCTGGGGAGATGGCTCAGTGGAATAAGCACTTCCCTGGCAAACTCAAGGGTCTGAGTTCAATCCCTGGTCCCACAAAACAAAACAAAACAAAACAAAATCAAAAAAACAGTGAAGTGCCTGCAAGCAGGCACAGGGGCCAGGCTTGATCCCCAGCCTGCCATGCCAGCCCTGCCCCCAGGATCACGCAGAGATTGCAACTGAGACTGGGCGTGGTGCCGCATGCCTATAATCCCAACTCTTGGGAGACTCCAAAGAGGGGGATCACTATGAGTCCAGTCTAGTAGTCAGATCCTAAGCCGGGAAGATAGCTTAGTGGAATAAGTGCTTCCCTAGCAAGCACAAGGGCCTGAGTTCAATTCCCGGTTCTGCCAAAAAACAAAACAAAATCAATCCCCAGTCCCCACCCCCCAAAAAAGATATACTAGTAATGAGATCTTGAACACCTTGCAGACTCTTCCCTAAAATATAGGAAAAAAAATAAATAGAATTAACATTGTTTTAATAATAACTAGAGCAATGAAAACTGTCAATGTTAATAAGGGCTCATAAAAATCCATTGACTATTATTTTTTAAAATATTAAGTATCAATTCTTTTTTTTTTTTTTTTTTTTTTGTCTTTTTGAGACAGGGTCTCACTATGCAGTTCAGGCTGGCCTTAAGCTCACTTTGTAGCTCAGGCTGGTCTCGAACTCACAACAATCCTCCTGCCTCAGGCTCCCGAGTGCTGGGATTACAGGCCTGAGCCACCACGCCCAGCTCATTCTTAATCACATGAGTAGAGCAATCAACTTTTTGTGGCTTTTTTTTTTTTGTGGTAGTAGGAATCAAACTCAGGACCTTGTGCTTGCCAGGGAAGCACTTATTTCACTGAGCCATCTCCCTTGTGGTGTTTTTTGTTGTTTTTTTTTTTTACAGATTTTCAAAACATGGGATAGCTAATTATAGATAGATAGATAGGTAGATAGATAGATTTTTTTTTTTTTTTAAATAAAACAATCCAACACCGATGTGGTGTTATTTTGATGCTAGGGACTGAACCCACTCCAACTTTAAAGTGCATATATGAACTTCCTGCTACATTAATGTGTGACATGAAGATGTACCTAATAGTGTTGTGATGCTAGTCTGTTGCTTTAAATGGCCAGAGGCCACTAAGTCTTGAGGAGTATCTTTTGTTGACTACAATGAAAAAAACCCTAAGAAGTTCATTAGCATTGCAGTATATAAACAGGAGAAGTGCAGTGGCAAAAACTGTTATGACATAGCTTAACTTGCTAAATCAAGCTAACCTCACACCCTATTGTAGGTCACTGGCTTGTTTAGTTTAAGGCAAGAAGGTCTACAGTCCTGTGCAGAACTTGTTTTTTAGCCCTTTGGGGCAAGAGCTCTCCCCCTTTCTTAACCCAGAGCCAGGTTCTCAGCTGCTTGCCCACCAGAAAACATGGGCTACAACCTCAGCTTATAGTCAAGAGCTAAGGCTTTATTATTTTCACAAGTGTACAATACACTCAGCTATGCCCTTTAACTGCTACACCTCTGCTTGTACGGCTGGAAATAAGGTATTAATTAATTCCCTGCCACACAGGAGTGCAGACTGACTTGGTATCATATCTGTACTGCTCCGGTGCTGCATGCGCGTCATCGCAGTGCCCGTTTACCTGGCAATCTCACACTTGTTCACTCCGAGTCCCCTCTTAGGCATGTAGCCCATCCCCCTCTGAGGCTCCTTGCTGCTGAACGTGTTGAGGTAGTGGACGTATGGGGATTCATCCGTGATCTCAAAATAGCGGATACTACTGTCGCCCTATAAGAAATCAGACACAAATGAGTATTTAATGCTAATGGAAACAGCTGGCTTAGGTGGTGTCTTTTTCAATGCATGGGGAGCGGACTTCAGTAGCTTACCTTTGCTTCCTCATAAAAGGGCTTGCCTAAGTAGATAACAGCTCCTTTTCCTCAGAGATTAAGCTCTGACTACTTATCAGTCACCCAGCAGCCTTTAAATAGACTCCTGCGCCTCCTCTTGAGGACTCTCGTTATTCTAACAAGGTCTGCTGGGGCATAACTGCTGGTTTAAGGATTTGTTCACTGGCCCACATCAGCATTGCTGACAGACTCGAGGGCATTAACATCAGCCAACCATGACAAGAAAATGTGAAATTTTTCTACTGAGAGACTTGAATTTTTGTATCCTTTTAACTTCAGAAAGGAGTTCCAACTGGCATGTATAAAATTCTGTAACTGCCTACTTTAAAATGGTCAGATATTTTTTGAGATCTGAAGCTTCAGATACATATTACTCCAAGTATAAATAACTATTACACAGTTACACCAACCTGAACAATGAAGATAATCCCATCTGGGATAGAACACATACATGTGCATGTGCGAACAAAGGAGCTAGATGCCTACAGCCATTTTCTGTATACTCAAAATGATTTGCCTCTCTAGGTTAATACTCCCTGGGTAAATTTCATTTTGTTTCTGATGTAGTCTATGGCAGCAATGGTAAGGCTTATGTACTTAAGAGCTGCAATAAAGTGGCTTTTAACAAAACAGATAAGCTCTCCGATTATAAATAATTGACTTCAAAAATACAAAGTAGCTCTGCAGCATGCTCTGTCAACTGTGAAGAGGAAAACAGCATCAACAAGGGGCTATGTAACAAGCTTAAGGACGACATCAAGAGCTCATTTCTTTGTGGTGAGGGTTGGGAATTGAACTCATGACTTCATGCTTGCCAGGCAGGCACTGTGTCACTGAACATATAATAATAGTAAAGCTACCAACGGCTTATTAAGTTGAGGTCATAAGGAAAGAGGAAGTGTTCTGAGTTCAGAGTAACACCTTCCTGTAACAGCCGTCACCCCAAAAACTTTAGTTAGGCCATATATCTTTAAGCCCTAACCATGAGCCCCAGGAACCGAACTCCTCTGGTAAGTCCCATCTACTAGGATGGGTTCTTCTTCATAAGCCATGGCACGAGGCCCATTAGATATGGCAAACCTGTTACCCATCCCTAATACCAATGCAGAAGTGTCTAAAAATCACCTGTGGCGCAGCACTACTACGTGCAAACAGGACGCGACCACGCCCTCTTTGTCCTAGCAGAGCCCTACATGAACCCTTCTGCTGGCACCTAGCCCAGCGCCCAGCCCAACCCCTGACTCAGCCACAGGCGCTGAGGGAATGTGTCATCATCACACAAGTGGTGGTCCAGTCTCAAGCCAAAAGCATACCAACATCAGCTGTCCTTATTTATCTAGCTTGCGACACAAATAAATCAAGACAAATTAAAACATTTAAATAATACATTGTCCATCTTCTAAATCTCTATAGGACAGATATTTCCCCTTATAGGATTTAACTTAAAATCAAATATCAAAATTACTGTTTACCTTTCCACATAAGTAAATGATGCTGGTGTCAGGATCATAGAAAGGCAGCAGCACCCCATTGCTCGTGTCCATTTCATGAAGAGCAATTGGTTCTTCCATATTTTTCTGAGAAAAAAAAATACGTAGACATCTTTTTTTTTTTTTTTGAGGAACCAGGGATTGAACTCAGGCCCTTGCGCTTGCCAAGAAAGCGCTTATTCCACTAAGCTATCTCCCTGGCCCCATGTACACATCTTAAAAGGCAAATTCAGTAAGTTTATTATGTATTTTGTAAGTAACTGAGCCAGCTTCCCAGAATAATCTAAAATTCGAATAACACATATAATTTTCATACATACAATACCAATAGGGGTCAAACTGACTGAAAATTAGCTGATTTGAACATAATAAACACACACATTTGTGTGATTCCATGACAAAAATGAGAGCATGCTTTTCCTTTTCAATTTGCTTTTTAAAATTACCTTTTCTTATTTTACATAAACACATGTATACTTTAAAATTTTAAGAACATAAAGCACAGGAAAGTCAGCCCATCTGTAATCCCAGCACGCAGGAAGCTGAGGCAGGAGGATGAGCATGAGCTCGAGGCCAGCCTGGTTACATAGTGAGACCCTACCTCAAAAAGGGCAAGTCAGCCCACATGCTGTGGGCCCCACCCACAGTTGAGTGGGTGGCAGACAGTCTTGTTCCCTTACCACTTGGTGCTGTGTACAGTGCATTCTCACTACACGTCAGCAGGGCACACACTCAGAGCCGGAACTGTGCCATCCACACAGTTGAGGCCTCTTCCTCCCACTTACACCAGTCATAAGCATTTCCCCAAGCAAGACTATTTTGGATTCTTTCAAAGCTTTTTGAGGCAGGATCTTGCTCTGTATTTCAGGCTGGCCTTGCCAGGCTGGCCTCGAACTCATGGTGATCCTCCTGCCTCAGCCTCCCAAGGTCTGGGATTACAGGCGTGTACCACCATGCCCAGCTATGACTACTCTGATATAGACATTTTGATCAGTGTTTATGAAATAAAAGTTTCTATCTTATTTTTCAAATCTAAAATTCAGTTCTTTAAAAATATATACAGTCAATGTAGACCCCTTGGGAATATCAAGAATGTATTTGCCTAGAAGTCCTCAGTGAAGTTGAGAGCTTCACATCTAATTTAAGACAGCAGGAGTTTGTAAGACTACACCAAGACTCCTATCATCCATTACTAATCCAGCACCCAGTTCAGAACACAGAAAAAGCCAGCCAGCTCAAGGGAAAACAAGCTGGAAGGCAGGCAGGGAAGGGGCGTACCGGATTCCAGAGTGCCAGCTGCCGCTCACTCATGCGGCTAAAGCCAGTGGTGAAGACGTTGCCATCTGCCAGGAAGATGGCCCTCATGGGCCGAGCTCCTTCATGTGCTTTCTCCTTCTCCTGGGAGAGAGAGAGCAAAAAGGTACCTTGAACATATTCAAACTGCATGAAGGAAAGGTGGGTGGGGAAACCCAGCACTGACCCCAGCTTCATCCCGAATCTGTGTTTTCCTATACAAGTAGATAGTGTAAGCACCCCTCTTCCTTCCCACATGAGGAAACAAATGGACGTGAAGTGATCTGGTCAAGGTCCCCAGCTAATTACAAGCAAGAGCACCAGAACTGAACCCAAAACCTCACTCTTTCCAACATATTCTACTGCTAACCCAAGTCCACGCACTGCAAATATAACACACACAAGGAGTCTACCAAGTGTTTTTTTTTCTCATGAGGATTATAAAGAGGGTTAAAGGCTGGATATAGTCAATCCCTTCCTTAACCTCATCCATTTAATCAGAGTGTACTGGTGAATGCTTGGTGAAGAAAGACGGCACAGAGCCATGTAAGCCTCCAGGGCCCAATGAGCACTAGCCATGACGTTAACCCAACCTCTTAGAAATAATGCTGCCAGTTGGTTGTGGGGTGCACAACTATAATCTCAGCACTTTGGAGGGTGAGGCAGGAGGATCATTGCAAGTTCAAGACCAGCCTGAACTATATAACAAGACCCTGTCTCAAAAAGACAGGAAAGAAAGAAAACCAAAGAGAAGAACAGAACAGAACAGAACAGAACAGAACAGAACAGAACAGAACAGAACAGAACAGAACAGAACAGAACAGAACAGACGGACAGAAAGCAAGCAGACAAGCTGCGAAGACCGCATGCACTTCAAGCAAGCGTCAGGGCATAGCTAAAGTGCGGTACTCTTGGGTTCACCAGGTGGCAGTTTCAATCCTCAGCTAGTTTGAAAGAAACTAAGACACTGGGCCAGGGAGAGAACTGCAATAATCATTTGGGGAACAGTGGTGAATTTGTTCATCAATAGTCAGTATTAAGCCCTACAACTAGGACTGTAGTCTGTTAATCCAAACTTCTGAACTCTTTTTTTTTTTTCTTTTCCAGTACCAGGATTGAACTCAGAACCTAAACTTCTAAATTTTTAAGGATGCTAGTGATTTGATAAAAACTATCTTTTTGTGCTGTGTACCAAGAAAGAAGGGAGAGTTGAGTCAAGGCTGGAAATATATAACTCTAGAAAGAGTTGTGATGAGGATGGTCAACAGCCTGTATAAGCTTTCTTGCACACCTTGTACCTGTTCTTGGCAAGGGTCCAATGGCCAGAGCTACTGCCTGCTTAAAAACAGGGAGTTCACAGGAACTGATGAGCTACAGCCATTGGGTGAATACTCACAGCAATAATCTCTTGTTTCCTGGGATCAATTACTCTCACTTTCTTGTCTTTGGAAGCTGTGCAGATCAGACTGCCATTCCGGTTCCAGCTCACGTTGTAAATCATGTCTGAATGCATGTCATCCAAGTTTATAAGGGCTTCACCTGTCCCCACATTCCAGATGATGATGGCATTATCACAGCCTGAAACAAGCAAACCAGTCCCCCAGCTATTAGAAACACCTGTGTAACAAGTCCAAGAAAACTATGACCAGCATGAGAGCATTTATAACTGCACAGAATGAAAGGTGCTCTACTAATTGGGAGACTGAAATGACAAGGAAAAGATCTGTGTATATGAAAAGGAAACCACAGTTTGCCAAGTTTGGGTTCAAGAGAGACAAACAAAAACAAAGAACTATGCCAAAATAGAAACTTTTTTTCAGTTAACTGGGCCAGTGGACCTGAGTCATTTCAAGTTTCCTTTTTTAGTAAATCAAATGTCAGAATGAATACAGCAGCTTATTTCTTTCCTAAGAACTTTGGGTGGCAAACATTCAAATCAGTGATGTTGTGAGATATGGCCTGGTTCTAGAAAAGCTGGTAAATTACAATGACAGGAGGGAATGCAAGGACTGACCTACCTGTGCCCCACAGATCTTATCTTTAAAAGGAGAGGAATAACAGGCTAAGAGTGGCTAGATCATGGTGAGAAGCCCAAACTACTCAAGTAGCCATACAGATTAAGAAGATGGTGCCTAAAGAGGTCATAACCCCTCAGCTCATCAACTGCACCCTTCCTCCTTCCCTCCTTCCCTTCCTTCCCTCCTGGCTCTGCCCTTTAAAGGGAAGCATTAGCCAGGAGCATGGGGTACATCTCCCAGGACTCTGGGAGGCTGAGGTAGGAGAACATGGAGTTCAAGACCAACTTGAGCAACTTGGGGAGATCCTATCTCAAAACATAAAAAGGGGCTGGGATGTACTTCAGTGCTAAGCTTCTGGGTTCAAGCCCCAAGACTATGGGCAAAACCAAAGGATCATGTGTTGCTTTTGGGACCTCAGTTCACGGGTAAGGCAAAATAAGGGAAAATTAATGGTGAATTATTGCCAATAATGCACTTTTGTAAGTGCTTTAGAAAAACTATGATACTGTACACGAGTTACCCAAGGGCAACTGCAGAACAGTATAGAAAGCTGCAGCTAAACTCAGAGGCGCAGAACTGACCCTTCCTTGGCCTTGCTCCTTATAGGCAAACAGGTAACTTCAGCTGCTGCACGGAGATCATACAGTCTTAGAATATGCAGAACACTGAAGTCCACCGTTCTTTGCTTGTGAGAGAACAGGAACAGTTTGCTGCTGTTATCCTATTTGTGAGGAGGCAGTAGGAAATTTCCACGATGGAATTCCATCACTGGAATTTTTTCTTCTTGCCAGACTGAGATTCTGAGTAAATCAGAATTCCCAAATACAGTTTTTCAATGGTTAATTAAAAAACAACAACAGTATTCAGGGCCAGCAAGACGGCTCAATAGACTAAGCATTTGCTTAGGCAAGCACAAGGAATGGGGCTTGATCCCTGGACCCACATGCTGCACCCGCCTTGCCCCCAGGCACAGTCATGCAGGCCTGTAATCCCAGTGCTGGAGAGGCTAAAAACATTAGGAGTCCAGCTGCATAGTGAGACCCTGTACCAAACACATTTTTTATTTTTTAACAAGACTCATCTATTCAGCATCATGCTCAGACTATTACATTTAGCAATCAACAGCATGGGTGCAAAAAAAGGTCTGCATTAAAACACTTTGTTGGAATGCTTTACACTTTCCACAGAACAAAAACTAAAATAACCTGTTTTACAAGTAGTCATAAATACAGTCCTTGAGTTTTCTGCCCATATGCATGAGTATTGTCTAAAACATGTCTTCTTTGTAGCAGCTGGGCCCTGCCACTGCTGTGCTTGGCTGAGTCCACAAATCTGTTGTAACCTGTAGCTTCCCTGTCACTTCTCTGGCTCTCCTCTCCTGCTAAGCTTTGTTTCCTGGAAGTGTTTAAAGCCTTCTTGCCACTGCCATAGCTACTGCTGCTGCTCAAGCCACCACAGCCACCTTGATTTCATGATTTGGTAAAATATTGGCCTCTACCACCATAGGGCCCAGAGCTTTTGCCTCCAAAGTTTCCTCCTTTCATGGGTCCAAAATGTGAGGACTGACTGTTGTAATTGCCAAATTCATTATAGCTTCCACCACCTCCATAACTGCTTCCATCAATATCAAATCCATTGTAGCCATCTCCACTACCACTATATTCACCCCTACCATGGCTGCCACCAAAGCCACCTTGACCACTGAAGTTTCCTCCATGACCAAAACTGTCACTGCCACCAAAACCACTTCCACGACCACCACCAAAATTTCCAGAACCACTTCGACCTCTTTGGCTAGATGAAGCACTAGCCATCTCTTGCTTGGACAGGGCTTTCCTCACTTCACAGTTGTGGCTATTCACAGTGTGGTATTTTTGAATGACAATCTTATCCACAGAATCATGGTCATCAAAGGTTACAAAAGCAAAGCCCCTCTTTTTTCCACTGCCTCGGTCGGTCATAATTTCAATCACTTCGATTTTTCCATATTGCTCAAAATAATCTCGTAGGCCTGTAATCCCAGTGCTGGAGAGGCTAAAAACATTACAAGTCCAGTTCTTCAGTATCTTCAATGCCACCAACAAAGATCTTCTTCACCGTTATGTGGGCACCTGGTCTTTGAGAATCTTCTCTTGTGACAGCTCTCTGGTTCCACAACTCTTCCGTCCACTTTGTATGGCCTTGCATTCATGGCTGCATCCACCTCCTCCACAGTGGCATAAGTGACAAACCCAAAGCTCCTGGAACACTTGGTGTTCGAGTCTCTCATTACCACGCAGTCTGTGAGTGTTCCCCATTGCTCAAAATGGCTCCTCAGACTCTCATCAGTTGTTTCAAAGCTCAGCCCTCTGATGAAGAGCTTTCATAGCTGGGAGACTCTGACTTAGACATGACAGGCAATCAGAAGAGACTGATGATGCTTCCTCTGCAGTGTCCACCAGCAAAAAGGAATAAGCTACTAAGCATACTCCATTTTTTAAAAAACAAACAAACAAAAACCCCCCACAGTATTCTATAGAGTTTTTGAAAGTAGCTGGGTGACTTCAGTAGGTACCTGACATTAACTTTTTATTCAACTCACAATAAATCTAAACATTCCATTTCTAGTTAAAAATTGACCTGGTTCTCTTTTTTACTGGTGAGGAATTAGATCTTTAAAAATTCTACCACTAGGGCTGGCCAAATAGCTCAGTGGATTAAAGTGCCTGCAAGCAGGTGCAGGTGCCAGGGGTTTGATCCCTGGGCCTGCCATGTCAGCTCCGCCCCCAGGGTAAACTGAGACAGGTGCACACTTGCAACACCAGCTCTTGGGAGGCTGTAAACAGGTGGATCACTATGAGTCCGATCTAGTAGTGAGATCCTGTTCCCTAAATACAAAAACAAACAAAAAAAACCTACCACTAAGCCAAGTGTGCTGCCTCACACCTACTATAATTCTAGTACTTAGAAAGGAGGATCACTGCAAGTTGAGGCCAGCCTGGGCTACCTAGTAAGTTGAGGGCCAGCCTGAATTACTGCGCAAGACCCTGCCTCCAAAAACAAAAGTTAAACAAAAAATCCTACCACTAATATACTAAATATAGTATTAGAATAAACCAGTATTAATGTATCACTTACTTAGGGTTCACCTGAGTCCAGATGGTGATGGTGAACCTATGGCATGCATGCTGCAGCAGGCACACAGAGCCCTCTCTGTCAGCACAAAAGCCAAGTCACACCAGCAGCTGAGCACTGGACAACACCTATTTTTTTCCTAACACTTCAGTATTCAGGCTTAATTGCAATAATGGCACTTTACAATATGTAAGTGGGTTTTGGGTTATAGATCAGGCACTTGGTCTCAAAAAGGTCCACCACCACTGTCCTAATGTATACTTAGGGTAAATTTCAACCAGTGAATGTAATCATGTAACTAATGTCATAATCAAGACACAGAACATTTTTAGCACTCCCAATGTTCCCTAGTGCCCTCACTATTGCTTCTATGAAAGAAATAAAACCTCAGGTTTTAGACACAGGGAAAATTTCTGTAAGATAAACTTGGAAAGGAATCAAGTGAGGAAAAAAAAGAAAGTAATCAAGTGAGAAACTAGGAAGCACAATAAGACAAGCATTTCTTACAGTATTAATAATGAATATCTGATACAACATGAATGTCCATAAATAGGGGACTGATTAAATAAACTGAGGTAGAGCCAGACAATGTGCTATACTGGAGTCACTAAAAATATATCTAATCGCCACACAGGAGAATCATCATAATCACTAACTGTAAAAGGCAGGCCATGTATAAAGTGCAAGAAGTCATCTCTGTATTTTTGAAAGTGTACATCTCCATGGTTTTCTAATATTCTTTTCAGAACTACAACAGTGTTGCTCAGGATGTAGCTCAACGGTAGAGTACTTGTGTGGAAGCTCTCCCTGGCTTTGAGTCCCAGCATTACAAAAATTAACAAAGCTGCAGAACATATATATGAAATGCATTTCTTGTCCCCTTCCATACAAAGAGCCCATAGAAATAAAAGCCAGGGGCAAGGAGGGCCTCTGGAGCTACTACCTGCACTAAGAAGTACATTGCGTGCTGTTGGATGCCAGGCCACAATACCGACTCTCTTTGAATGGCCTTCTAAGATCACCACAGGTTCAGTCAGGGAAAGGGTGAGTCCATTTTCTGGAATCTGCCAAACCTAGGAAAAGAAGAAAGATGATCCATACAAAACTTAATACCTTTCACTGTCATGTTTGCTATGACCATTTAGTTTGAAGACTTGCTCTGCCTAACCAGAGCATACAATGATATTTAGTGAAAAGCACTTCACATTTCATTATGACTTAGTCATACAGCAAAATGCAGCATGAAGACTAGGGAGATAGCCCAGAGGTCCAAGTACCCGACTGCCAAGTACAAGGACCCAAGTTCAATCCCCAGTACTGCATGCCATGCTGGCCCTGGAACTCTGGGCATGCCATGCCAGCCCCAAAACTGAGCGTGGTGGTGCACACCTATAATCAATCCCAGTGCTGGGGTAGCTGAAACAGGTAAATCACTTCAAGTTTGAACTGTGTACTAAGACCCTGCACCCAATAAATAAATAAATAAATAAATAAATAAATAAATAAATAAATAAAGCAAGCAGAATAATCAAAGATCAGAGTATCGAGACACTAGGCATGGTAGTGTACATTTTTAATCCTAGCACTCTGGGAGATTGGGCAAGAGGATCACAAGTTTAACCTTAATCTGGGGAATTTAGCAAACTCTATCTCAAAACCAAAAAACAAAGAGCTGGGAATGCAGCTCAGTGCAAAGGCCATGGTTCAATCCCCAGTAAAGATGACTGACATTAGTGAAGATGTGAATCAAATCATAACATACCACTTCACATACCCTAACAGGGACAAAAACAAAAAGACAGATAAAATAGTTGGCATAGAGGTAAAGAAATCAGAGCCTTCATACACAGCTGGTGGGTTACTATCCCAGCCCCTCTGGGATACAGTCTGGCAGTTTCTCAAATGATTAATCATGTAGTTATCAAATGACCCAGCAATTCTATTCTTAGGGATACATCTAAGAGGAATGAAAATGAATGTCACACAAAACTTTGCATAAAGGCCACGACTAGTGGTACATGCCTGTAATCCTAGTACTCGAGACTAAAGCAGAAGATCACCATGAGTTTGAGGCCAGCCTCAGCTACATAGTGAGTTCAAGGACAGCCTGAATTGCATAGCCAGACTCTATCTCAAAAAATTGGAAAAAAAGAAAAGGCACCAAGAATGCTCTCACAGCAGTGTAATTCATAATAGCCAAGAGATTAAAACTAACTCAAGTGTCCGATAAGCGGCTAAACAAAATGACATGCCTGCACAATGTAGTATTATTGGTCCACAAAGAATGAAGCACTGGTACATGCTACAATATAAGTGAACTCTGAAAGTGGGCTATGTGGAAGAAGTCAGACGCCAAGGCTACACATTATATAGGACTCTGTATGTAAAATGTTTGGAATAGGGAAAAACAGAGGGACAAGAAGAATAGTGGTGGCTCCTTGTTGGACAGCAGAGGAAGAGGTGATAGGTAAAGGATGTAAAGTTTCATTAATTTATTCATTCACTTTAGGCTTTTTTCAGGCAGAGTTTCACTGTATAGTTCAGGCTGACCTTGAACTTGTCACACTCCTCCTGCGTTGGGCTCCCAAGTGCTAGGATTACAGGCACACCTGGCTTAAAGCTTCTTTTGGAAATGATAAATATATTCAAGAATTATGGTGATGGTTGAATTATTATAATATCTGTGAATTGTAAATTTTAAATGGGTGATTCTGCATGAATTACATCTCAGTAAAGCTGTTTTTAAAAATGTTCTTGAGTAGTAGGACAAGTGAAAGAGTCACCGCATCATTAAGTGGGACAGGGCTAGCCACAGGGAAAGAAGGGGAGAGAGAAAGTATCCAAACAAAGAAAAAGGGGTGCTGCTTAATAACAGCAAATCATAGTTTTAAGGTTAAGAAGCAGACATCCTTTGAGAAGAGAACTGAGTTACAAGTGAGCTGAAAGCAGCAACCCTTCCCACCAGGTATTAAATAACATTTAAGTTTGTGAAAAGGCTGAGGCTTAATATGATTAGTCTCATGAGGATTAAAATAAGCAAATTTACCATCACCAAAGGATTTCAATAAATTATTCCACAAAAATAATTTAAACTTGGGTGGGCAAGATAGCTCAGTGGACTAGACAGGGGTTCAATACTGGTACCACATGCCGCACCAGCCCTGCCTGCCACACCAGACCCACCCCCAAGAGTGGGTTGAGTCAGCCACACAAAAAAGAAATTAAACTTGCCAGTTAAAAATCACTTCAACAGTGGAACAAGTAAGAAACAGAATTTCCCTTTGTGGGGTTTTTAAGAATGAGAGAAACCACTGTGTTCAATTGCTTAGTGGCAGGCAGAGCTCTGGACTTGAAGAATATTTAAGGTTCAGTTGTTCTGGTGTCCTATGAAAAATGAGAACAAAAAGTCTGCAGTCCGAAGAGTAGGGAAAAAACCAAGAGCTGAGTGATGAGCTCATTGTTCTACTCATGCTAAATATATCCTCTGATGCAAATCAGGGCAAAGTACACTTGGCTTTTAAAGTCCAGACTTCACCTGACTGCCCTGGAACCACGACAAATTTTATGCAAGGCAGGTGTGAGCAAGCACAGGGAGCAAAAGGACAACTTTCCTGCCTCTGTTTCTCTCACACCCAAACCCAGGCCCCTCCTGCCAAGCACACTGTGAACCATGTCTCTACCCACCCCCAAGAGTATGGACAACTGCTTACCCTTCAGCACAATCTGCTTTCATCCCATGTATTGTTTTTAGTCAAGGGTTTATGATTAGCAAAACAGCCCTGACTTGAACTTGACTATTTAAATATAAAGCATGACTGTAATTTTGAATACAACAACAGAAAACAATGGCTACTGATTTGATCAAAGCATGAAGTCGGAAGGGAAACAAGTATAAAATGGAACTTCAGTGACTCAACAGGAAATGTATTTTGCAAGATGACCTAGGCTCAGAACTCAAAACTGTAATACCACCTTCCATCCCCAGATGGCACCCTTACCATGGGATGCTGGGACTGTTTCAGAGACCACAAACTGGCTGCCTAACTTTGACCAGGGACCAAGTATTGTATAAGCTTTCCAAGTTCTTAAGGAGGTGTGAAGTGAAGGGAGCTCTGGTTATAATCAACCTTTCCATCCTTAAGTCTGAGGGCAGAAACAACTCATAACAGGCCTCACTTTTTCCTTTCTCAAGCTTCTCTTCTAGCCATTTATTATTTGAACTTTCAGACAGGAAATTTTAATGGTAGAGAAAGTGTTTATTATATAATCTTAAAATAAAAACAAACTATTCTTTATTGTATTTTCTGCAGATGTAATGGTTTCTTCTACTAGGTTTATGAAGACACTTAATACCTTTGTCACACATTCAGGCAACCGAGTAGCCACTATAAGGCAGGTTTGGCAATGGGTGACTAAACAAAGACCTTGCTCTGTTAGTGGTCTAACAGAAAGAAAGTTTTCCACTGGAAAGTAAAAGCAGCGTATAAGAATGGTGTGAACAGTTGAAGAGTATGCCCTGGAGACAGGAGACACCTGGTTCAAAACCTGCCTGGGCAACTTACTGTACTGATCCTGAGCAAAAAAAATGACTAAAACCTAAGTCCCAGCTAGGCTGCTAAATGGATTGAGTTAACAAAGCCCTAGAACACTATAGCACTTCCAAACATAGACTACGATGGACTCTGCCCAGACTGGATATAAAGCCTGATTCTGCCATGTATTAGCAGTGTAACCTTGGCAAATTCATCTGGGCCTAAAATTTTCCCATCTCTACAATGGAGAGAATAATGAACTCATCCTCAGTGGGATAGTTGAGGATTAATGTAGTAACACAAATCTAACACATTTAGAACATTGCCAAGCATGAGGCGGACACCCAGTAAGCATTATCTAAAGTCATTTCTTGTATTAATCATTGTGAGACCATGAAGTGTAACCTAGGTGGGCCCCATGGTAGCTGAGTGCTGAATGCAAATCAAATGTCACCAGTTTCTTTCTTGCTGATCAGGTGTGGTCCAGACAGGTAGGTTCTATGAGAGATGACCTCTAAAAAGGAAGAGAAGTTAAGGGGCAGGAAAGAAGAAAATCAAGAAACCCATTTCAAAATAACAGCACAAATGAAGAAAGAAATTTTCAAAAAAGTGTGTGCAGCCCCTAAACAATTCCTTAGCACGGCTTGCTGAAGGGTCAACAGGGAAAAGACAGCAGAGGCAAAACAACATTGTAGGCTTGGGGACTGGAAATGTATAGGGACTTGACTGGGGACGTCTGAAACAACAAAAAGACAACAGAACCCTCGGTCTGCTGGTAAATAAAGGTAGTGTTCTCGTAGTGGATTATGGGAAAAAGAACTGTAAAACTTTCCACCCTAAATACACACATCTTCTGACTGAGCTCACAGGCCTGTTTCTACTTGGCTCTCTGACTTTTTTAGGGTTATATCCTATTTCTGAGTAATGGCCTGTCTAAAGGTCTTGTCTCCTGTTGAGGGTCAACAAAGAGCAGAAAATGACACTTAGTACACATCTAGTGTTATGCATAATCTGGAACAATGGCCTGCATACCAGAAGATTCAAGCTCCTGTTAGAGCTGGGACATAATCAGCCATGTTAGCAATAAAAGGGGCTGTACTTCTGAGGTCCTCCACTTCCTTGTTTGACACTGGGAACAGCAAAAACTGTCTTGCAAGGAGTTATTGGGAAAGGTCAAATGAGCTAAAATAGTGATGAGTTGCACATCACTGCCCGAGTGGGAAATACTACCAAGAGGAAGTGGCACAGACTTTGGAGCAAGAAAGGTCAGGTTGTGGATGTACCCTTAGCATCCTTGATGAGAAACCGTGACTCTGTGAGCACTGTTTCTAAATTATGCTGGGTCATACTACTGCTTTTAACTGTGCTGTTGCAATGGCTAATTACAAGCACACACACAAAGGTTTGGAACAATGTCTAGCCAAAGAAGTGTCTATTCTGTGCTCATGATTACTCTTTTTGTTGCTATTATGACCACGATGACCCTGCATGTATTATTTGGTCTGAACATCAGCATCTCTTGCAATAAGCCTTGTCTTCAAATTAATTCCACTTGTGCTCAACTAATTAATACTAATTTACATCCAAGATATCCTATGTGTGAAAGCTCTAGTTTATGCCCAGGCCAATTAGCATAGTGAGAACAAACCAAATCTCTGCACAGTTCTATGAGCTTTTCTCTGCTCTGTGGTTGCAGACTTGTACTCTAATACCAATTAGCTTCCTGAAAAATATGCAGTGTTCTGGGAAGGAAACAGACACAAAAACTCTCTACCAGGTCCAGAGTAGGCATCTAAGTACAGCACTGCTCCTCCTACTTAAAAAAATACTGCTGTTTGTGTTCCTGAAATTTTCTATTTGGACAACACATTACTATGGCAATGTTCTGTTTTGTTTTGAAAGAAAGGACAAAAACACAATCAGTCCCAAGGGCTTCCAGATGAAAAAGTGAATCAATCACTGAAAACCCATCAAGGTTTTGGAAAAAAACAACTTCAAGCACATGTTCTCAACTACTGTACCACTGGCATCCTTGTCACATGTGAAACTGGAAAAAGGACAGCTCTAACAAGAAAAGGTCAGTAAGAAAGAGTCCTTCTAAGTAGCAAAGCATAGTAATTTAAATGGCTTTTTTTTTTAATCAGCACAAATTGAAAGCACGCACAGTGTTTTAGAGCCTGCTTTCCTATTTTAATCACCCATTATGAACTTGCCACTGGGCTAGGAGCTGGAGTAACAGGCATAAAAAAATGATATTCTCCAAGAAAATCCTATCTTTTAAAAATTGAGAAAACCAATTCCTAAAGGAAAACAAAGGAGGGATGACCCTGAAACAGGAAGAAGCATACATACTTGGTAGTTAACTATAGGGCGACACAATCCCTCAGAACAGTGAGCCAACAGCTTCACTGGGCAGTAAGCACAGCACCAGGACATGTCCAAATGTACCACAGCACTGGGTTTGGGAAAACCAGGGACCAAGTTCTGGGTTCTGATGTGTCATAGTCACAATGCCCACTGGTAAATGACCCACATCCAATCTGTACACAATGCAAATATGAAGTCCTGCTACATGACTGAGGGAAACCACAGTACCACTTCCATTTCTATTTTGAGACATGTGCTTATTGAGAAAATATAGGACAAAAGCAAAAATGAGTAAGAGAGGTTATATTTGATCTCTGTAGGAGAATATAATTGATTTGAGAGGAGGGGTAAAAGTACTCATTTAAACTTAGTAATTTAGGACCGTTCAGGATATAGAAATGAAGATGGTCAAGACTCATGCTTGCAAGATCTTCCCATCTCTCAGACTTTGGAAGAAACACGCAATCCTGCGGTCTAAATTAGCCACCCCTGCATTTGTGTTTGATTACTTCCCTGCAAATGACGGCAGTCAATGACATTCACTACACATTACTTGGCTACTCGTTGTATTATTTAAAGTGCTATCATTTTCTTGCAGCTATTTTTCAAGTTAAAATAATTAGGGGCCACAATCTTGAGAACTCTCTATACAAAGATATTGTTGAAGATCTCACAGTATTAAAATTGGGAAAATCCAGAAGCAAAGTGTACTTTTGGGGAGGAAGGTTTACATAATTGCTGTTTGTGGACATCAAATATTGCTTCAGAGTAGTAACAAAGGTAAGCAGTGTCAATGTAAGTTACATTAAGCCTGCTTAGGGGAGCTACCGTTAAAGGATGGAGAAACGTTCATCAAGGCTGGCTGGCGTTCCCTCTTCTAGATCTACAATTATAGTAATATCACTATCACTTACTCATTGCTCACATAACAATGCTTAAATGTTTGGGGCTTAATGGGTGCTGTAATTCCAAAAGCAGTTTTTAAAATTAATTTTATCTTTTCACAGTTCATTTGATAAACTAGCTCCACTGCAATTCCTATCAAATGTCTGTTAACTATTCTTGCTATGATAAATTGTACTATGAATAGGCACCCATTCACACTCATTACAAAAAATAACACATACATAAATATCTTCCTTTTGATTTTCTCAGTAGGCATTACAATCATAGTTATTAGTATCATGAATCTATTTTGCATGTAAAGCAACTAAGGCTCAAAGTATCTGCACAGCTGACTGCACTCCCAACTGCTCTCTGTGGTTTCCTCACCTGGAACACGCCCTAGTTATACTCCTTACCATTCATCACCATTTGTAGCTCAAGAATCACTACCAACAGCATATGCTTCAGAAACTACTGAGAGCTTTTCTATTTAGGAAGGGTGCAGTGTCAAAAAATAATAAATAAATAAATAAGGCTGGGGAGATGGCTCAATGGAATAAGCGCTTCCTTGGCAAGCACAAGGACCTGAGTTCAATCCCCGGTTCTGTCAAAAAATAATAAATAAATAAATAAATAAATAAATAATAAAAAGGGTGCATTATTACTTGAAATCACTTGATCTATTTTATAGTGCTATTTTTCCTTTGGAGAGCAAAGTGGAAAATAAGGTGTTAAGAAAAAGAAGATCAAACATTTCTTTAAAATTTCATTTCAGCTGCAAAGCTATAAAAGCTTCAATTATACTAATAATAATGTATGGTTTTGGGGATATCATATGATTAAAAGTGATATAGATAATAGTTCTATACTTAAGGGTTTAAAAAAAATTAGGAAGATTTATCCCAAAGCATTGTTTAATTCACAAAGTGTTTACTTGGCAATACCCATAAAAAGTAATGAGTGGATCCTGGAAAGATGGCAGCCTCACTGGCAACATAATTTTCAGATTTTACTAAGTCTCTCCATAAAAACAACAGTAGGTAACAAAACAAAACCTTTAGAGAAAAAAAAAAAACCCTCAGAGATAGTATTTACTCGAACCTAGGTCATAAACTAGGCATGGTAGCAAATTCCTGGAATCCCAGCATTTGGGAGGCTTAGGCAGGATAGTCAAGAGTCTGAGGTCAGGCTGATCTTGAACTACACAAGACCCATCTCAAGACAACAAGAAGAACAGAAAAAAACTAAGCTAGGGTTGGGAGATGGCTCAGCAGAAAAAGCACAAGGTCCTGAGTTCAATTCCTGGTACCACACACACACACACACACAATCAAAAAAAACTAAGCCTTGGTCATGACTCCAAAATACAAATGTAGGCAAACCACCAAGGGCCATGTGACCTGGAAGTTACCAGACCAGAGTGTGCATGAAGTCACCTGTCAGACCTGAAACCAACAGGCCAGTCTGAAACCAGTGATGGAAACCAGGAAGGGTTCTGTGCTTTGTATAGCCACCGAGTAGAGAAGATGCCATAGGGGCTAAAGGAGCAGGAGCACACTAAAACCAGTATTCTTAAGACCAACCAGGGAGGGCTCTCTTCCAGGATGGCCACACACTGAGGAGAAATCCCTTGGAATCAAATCTGAACAGGGTAGGAATAAAAGGAGAGGAACGAGAAAAGCAGGACAGGGAATCCAGAAAGCAAGCTGGCATACTCCTGAATACCACCTCATTACCATGTGGGAAGTCAGAAAACTCTCTGAATCAAGCCATCTTATGATAACTCTGGAAAATTAAATACACAGATAAATAAGCCAATTTAAAAAAAAAAAAACAAGTCCCAGGCAGCTACTCCTTTTCAGGCAGTAGACAAGAGGATCCTGTGCTATGGGAGATTCACCAGAACTGGGCGAACTAGGAATACATTGAGCTCATCAGCAGCAGCATCAAGAAAATCACGGATTTTCTCAACTTGTTCGGTATGTCCTGCCGTTCAAGACTCACAATGGTGAACGAGAGACTGACAGTGCTGGAGCGAAGGACAGAGTACACTGAAGCACAGGTGATAATTAGTGAGACTCTAACCCAGAGCTGTGCCACCTGCTGCGGGGATATATTTTACAGAGCAAAGGCCATGTGGAGAAGGCCCAGCCAGCCCCAGCTTCTCCTCTTCTCCTTCAAGAGTAACAGGATTTTTTCTCATTTTTCTTTTTCCAAAAGCCTAGCCTTTGCGCTCTGCCATGTGCACTGAGAGTGTGGTATGGTGTGGTGCAGGGAGACGTCCAGGAGTCTCCCGGAAACAGCTTAGACATTTTACCTTCCAGTAAGACATAGAGTCACTCAGTGTATCTCGTGTGTTCAGAGCCCAGAGCCCGGCCTCTGTGAAGGTGCCCGTCCCACTCTCAGACTTTCCTTAAGCTACCATCACTGCCTTTGTCTGCTCCTGGCCTCACTGAGGGTGAAGTGTGGTGTCAGTGTCCTGGACGAGCTGCTCAGACCCACAGAATGGCTGCCAGAGAATGTTGCTGACCTTCCACTTTATTTTGGAAAGGTCCAGGCCAATTCTCCCTTGGCTTGAAGGGACACTTTCAGTTTTCTTTCTGTCACTTGTTCCTCTCATATTTCCCTAATAAATTCTTCAACTGAAAAAAAAAAAAAAAAAGTCCCAAAATGACTAAAGAAAAGGAAGACACAAAATAACATCCTTACAAAGGATGAAAAAACACTAGAGACTTTTAGAGAAATTATAATATGCTATTCCAAAATAAGACAGTGGATATTAATAAAGACATGAAATATCAAAAATCAGAATTTAAATTAAAAAATGGAGTGACAGAAATCAAGACAATATTAGAAATAAAATTGCTTTAAGAAATGAAGACTATCCTGAGTTCAATCCCCGGTACCACAAAAAAAAGAAATGAAGACTAACCAAGAAAGAACATAAAAACAAATAAACAAAACAATGTACAATTCTCTCCCCCAGCTGCCTGAGATGTAGAAACAAAAGAAGGCCAAGGGGAAGAAGGTAGCCCCAGCCTTCCCTGTCATGAAGGTGGAGGTAGCCTATGTGGTAAATCCCCCACTTAAGAATTCTGGCATTGGACAGGACATCTAGCCCCAAAGGGATCTCACCCATTGTGTGAAGTGGTCCTGCTACATATGGCTGCAGCAGCAAAAAGCCATTCTCTATCATCAACCAAAAGAGCCACCTGTGATAAACCAGTGTACTCAGCCTAATCTACCAAAAGCTACCTACCTGCTTACTTAAGTTGACCCCTAAGACCAGACATAGTAACCTAATAAAAACAAATAAGAGAAGCAAGAGAGACTTGGCTTGGGCTAAAAAGCAAGCTGCCAATAGAAAGGACATCTCTACTAAGAAATCACCCACTGTGAGTAGAGGTTAACTGTGCCACCACCTTGGTAGAAAACAAGGCTTAGCCATGTGATCCCACATGATGTGGATCCCACTGGTCTGGTTTGTCTTCTGTCTTGTGTTATAAGACAGGTGTTTCCCCACTACTTATCAAGGGGAAGGCCAGACTGCACTATCTGGTCCATAAGAAGATCCACACCACAACTGCCTTCATGTGGGTCAACCTGGAAGCCAAGGGAGTCCTGGCCAGGCTGGTAGAAGTTATCAGCACCAGAAATTCACCACTGCTGGGGAGGCATTGTTCCTGTTCCCAAATTTGTGTCTATTTACTGAAAGAGCACCTCATACACCTAGAAGTATCAACTCAAAAAGGTCAACAATATTCTGATAAAGTCAACTATGTTTTAACAATAACAACAAAAACTGTATCAGGGTGTACAACATTATATATAATTAGAAGGGAAAGAAAATTAGATTACTATTTGGCTTTAATAGCAACACTTGTCAAAAGAAAAATCAAACAATACCTAGCTGGCCCTCTATACTCAGGGGTTCTACCTTCAAGAACTCAATCAACTGCTGATTAAAATTTAAGGGAAAAATTTGCATACATGCTGAACAAACATTTTCTTTTTCTTTTTTTTAAGACAGGGTCTCACTTTGTAGTTCAATCTGGCCTTTTGCAGCCCAGGCACTCCTCCTGCATTAGCCTCCTTGAGTGCTGGTGTTACAGGCATGCACATGCACAAATGCACATTTTTTATTTTGTCATTATTCCCTAAATAATCCAGTATAGAATTATTGTATTAAGGATAAGTAATCTACAAGTGATTTAAAGACTTCCAAAACTGCTTCAGAAAGTGTCAAGAATACGGGGATACATGGGTCCAAAGGAAGGGCTGTATTCCGAGAGGGATTCATGGCAAAGTGCATTTTACCCTAACAAATTCTAGCCGAGCATAGTGATGCAGGCCTGCAGTTCCAGCACTCGTGAGGCTGAAGCGTGAGGGTCACTGCAAGCTGCAGAGCACCCTCGGCTACATAGTGAGCTTAAGGTCAGCCTGAACGACATAGTGAAACCCAGTCTCAAAAAATCCAAAATGAAAAAAAGATGACCTAACCAAATTCTCTAAATTCAAATGTTCATCATGTTTTTCAATCACACCTCATCTGCTTTCTCTAACCCCTTTACTTGATCATTAAAAATATGTACCACAGCCAGATGAGGTAGTGTATCATGACCTTAACATCCAGGAGGCTGAGGCAGGAGGAATGCAGTAAGTTTTAAGTTTCAGGCTAGCCTGGACTACATGAGATCCTTTCTCCAAACACACACGCACACACACACACACACACACACACACACACACACACACACACACACTGAAGTTGAAATTTACTACCCAGACTATGATCTAGAAACATTATTTTTCAAAGAACCTAGGGCTTCTAAAATACATGGCTGATTCAAGATGCCCAAGGTAAGACTGAAACACCCTCATACATCAGACAACATAGACTACAGGCTCATTTCAAAAGGACTAAAGAATCTTCATGAGGTTCTCATTGACAATCTGTGCTTTGAGAAATATAATGGATTGAAACTCACCTATTAATCATGTTCAAAGTCAAAAGTTCAAAATGAATGAAAGGTGAGCCTAACCGGTCACTTTCTGAGGACAACATAAAACTAATTCACTATTTTAAGAACTGGGTTACGTAAAAGGAAGGTGTCATGTATTTATCCTGCTTTTTAATAGTAAGGAAAAGTGAGTATTATAACGCCACATGAAAAATTAAAAACAAAATTAAAGACTTTATGCCAGGTGTGGTTGGCACATATTTGTAATCCCAGCACTCTAGGACACTGAAGCAGGAATTATAAAGTCAAGTCCAGCCTGAGCAACTTAATGACTTAGCAAGACCCTGTCTCAAAAAAAGAGCAAAAAGTGGCAGTTAGCTCAGTGTGAAGGCATTGGGTTAAATTCTCAGTACTAATCAATCTATCAATAATTTAATATCATTATTTTTGACCCCTAATGAGTTACCAGATCTGGACATTAAGCACCAATATTTGCACAGAAAACAAATACCTGATGGAAGACCCTAATACTAGCAAGTCTTGTCCAAGAGATGGAAGGTGAATCTCACCACACCTTGGGATCCACTGTCAGTTTTCAGGAAACTCAGACAGAGAGCAGAGTGGACATAAGGGGTATAGACAGCTGACAGGACAGGCCAAGAGTCAGAACACTGAGGTCAAGGAGATGGTTCAGTGGAACAAGTGCTTCCCTGGCAAGCACAAGGGCCTGAGTTCAATCCTCAGTTCAAAAAGGTAACATGGGAAAGATCACATTATTTTGGGGGCCAGGGAGATGGCTCAGTAGAATAAATGCTTCCCTGGCATGCACAAGGGTCTGAGTTCAATACCTGGTTCCACAAAAAAAAAAAGAACACTGTAAAAAAAAAAAAAGGATGGAAAAGGAACTTAAGGAAACTTAAAACAGGACATATCAGAGGTTTTAAACTGGCAAATTAATAATGATTGGAGTTGCACCCTTGATCAATACCGTACAGAGAGGAAAGATAGTGAGTGTCACAACTGCTGCGACAACAGCTCCTTTTTGAGAGGAAGCAGGTTGTGATGGCGATGAGGCAGAGAGCAAGTGCCTGAGTGCACGGGCTGGGGAAGTTCAAGGTCCTGACATGTGGGGTGTTACAGGATTTTCACTCTGCTCACATGATTCATTTTATTTATTTATTTTAAATGTATTTGATACAGGGTCACACTCCGCAGCTCAGACTTGTAGTGATCCTCCTGTTTTCAGCCTCCTCAGCTGATTACAGGCGTGCACCACCATGCCTACACTGGGTCTCCAGCTCAGCATGTGCAGGAGCGGGGTAAGCGCTGCATGTAGCACCAGGGATTGAACCCTGGTCCCTGTGCTTGCCTAAGCTAGCCCTTACACGATTCATGCTTTTCTCGGTATTTTACAGTGTAAAGACTCATGTTTTGTCTCCTGCAGTATTAGGGATTGAATGGAGTAGGGAGTGCTCTACAACTGAGCTATATCCTCCCTTTTTGCTTTTTTATTTTAAGATAAGGTTTTGCTAAGTTGATGAGGCAGGATTCAAACTTGGAATTCTCCTATCTCACTCTCCTTCATTGCAGGGATTACAGGTATGCATCACTGCCATTTTTGTGGCTGCTGGCTTTTTTAAAAAAGTGGTCAGGGGGACTGGGGAGATGGCTCAGTGGAATAAGTGTCTCCCTGGCAAGCACAAGGGCCTGAGTTCAATCCCTGGTTCTGCAAAAAAAAAAAA
>PVKA01020687.1:0-39939 GCA_004027165.1 Ctenomys sociabilis
GCCACCAACATACCTACCAGATATAGAGAAATCAATCCTAAAATTTATTTGGAACCACAAATGACCTAGAATAGCAAAGGCAATCTTGGCCAATCAAGACAAGGCAGGAGGCATCACAATTCCTGATTTGAAATTATACTACAAAGCCACTATGATAAAATCAACATGGTATTGGCAACAAAATAGACCTGAGGATCAGAGATGGTTCTTGTTAAGTTGTCCAGTCTGGCCCCAAATTTATGACCCTCCTGCCTCAGCCTCCCAGGTCACTTGGTTGCAGGAGTGCCCACCCTGCCCATGTTTCTGTCAGCCCAAAGAGCTCATGCAGAGGCCCTCAAGGTGGATCATGGGCCATGCAAGCACTTGCTCTGGGTCCTGTGCTGGGGGGGAGGTGGACCTTGTCAGGCAGACATTTAAACCGCTGAGTTATAACTCAAGCCCCCTAAAAGTAATATTTTTGTCATTGCATCAAGTTGAATTTTCCACCTCAAAATAGATAGCTGGGATATTTTTATTTATTATTGTTTTACTCAAAATTTTTGTTTTGAGCCAGGGTCTCACTACATTGCCTGGGCTTGAACTCAACGTCCTTCTGTCTCAGCCTGGTGAGCACTAGGATTACAGCTTGCAACTCTGGACCCAGCTCTAATGTTGAATTTAGAATCCTGCACCTTGTCACACTTCAGTGGCCCTACAGGAGCAGCAGCAGTGGCTCTTGGGGGTTCCCAGAGGATTACAGAAAGCCCAGGTACAGCCAGCATCACCGGGTCTCTCTTGCTCCTTTCAGAGGTCTGTGACCTGAGGCTGGACAACCCATGTGTCCAGGGAGCTTTCCTCTCCGCCCCCCTCATTTGCTCAGGTAAGCCGGGGCCTTAGGGCCGCTCACCTGATGAATGGCAACATGGATGCAGCCAGCCAGCCAAGCATGCAGCCTACGGTATCAGTCATAAAAATAAAAAAAATTAGACATGATTTGCTTCCTTCCTCACAAGACATCTGAGTCACTGTCCTTGCCGCTGAGAAAATTCCCCACACCTACTGATCAGAAGAGGAGAGCTCACTCGCCTCATGAGGCGTGTGTCAACCCTTGCATGATGGAAGGGGCTGGGGAGGGGGAGCACTAATGTCGAGGCACCACCCAGGAAGCAGAGAGGGGGTCAGACCGTGCCTGTGACCACCTCCCCCCAGCACCGGACCCAGAGCAAGTGCTCGCATGGTCCGTGATCCACCCTGAGGGCCTCTGCATGAGCACTTGGGACTGACAGAAACATCAGCAGGGTGGGCACTCCTGCAACCATGTGACCGGGGAGGCTGAGGCAGGAGGGTCGTAAGTTTGGGGCCAGACTGGAGAACTTAATAAGAACCATCTCAAAAATAAAAAGGGCTGTGGATATTAGTCAGTGCAAAGCCCTGGATTCAATCTCCAGCATTGCAAAGAGACAGATGGTAGGTAGGTAGACAGGTAGATAGGTAGACAGATAGATATAATAGGTAGGCAATAGATAGATAATACAGAGCTAGCTAGATGATTGATTAATTGATTTAAAAGTTTTTATCTTTTTTTATTTGCGGAACCAGGGATTTGAACTCAGGCCCTTGCGCTTGCCAGGGAAGTGCTTATTCCACTGAGCCATCTCCCCAGCCCTGATTTAAAGGTTTTTAAAACAAATAATTTAAAGCAAAGCAGAAACTAAAGGAGATGACTGTGCAGTTATGATTAGTTGACTCTGCCAATGGTTAACCTAATATATTCTGCACATTTGAAGCACACAATTAAAATTACTTGAGAAAAAATTGCCTCTTGTTTCCTTGATGAGCATTCAGCAGTGGATGCATCACTGTGATGGCACCAACAGGCCTCACATTGCTGAGGGCTAAGCCGTGCCTCTCAGGCACGGGCCCAGCACCAGGCGCTGTCTGTCCCCACAGCAGCGGCGCCACTGCCTGCGTGCTGGACTGTTACCATCCAGCTGTCCAGAGCGGTGAGGGCTGCTTGTATAGCAGAGGTTGGTATCACAGAGCAGCGATGTTGCCTGGCAGGGACACATAGCACTGCTCTGTTTTCCAAGTTGCATGGCCACTGCACAGGCAACTGGGCACCAAACTGTCGCAGTGCCTTATGCACAAGATCTTCTCCTACGTTGGAGCACCACCTCCTTGATGCTGCAGGGGTGCACTGCAGGCGGCGCAGCACTGTTAAGCCCAGGAGGAGGCTAAGATCTGAGAGGCCCTTGGAAGGTGGAAGGTCTCCTTGTTTCATTTTGGGTTTTTCTGGTACTGGGAATCGAACTCTGGACCTTGTGCTTGTCAGGCAAGCACTGTGCCACTGAGCTATATCCCCAGCCCTTGTGTCTCCCTGGATTAAGTAACTATCTGGTTTTCTCACTTCTAGCTCATGAAGATTTTGCCTTCCACATCACAGATGTGCCAAGATCCAAGCCACCACCTGAATTTCTTTCTTTCTTTCATGCATTTGGTGGTTGCAGTGTCTTACTATGCAGCTTGGACTCATAACGATCCTCTTGTTTTCAGCCTCTCCAGTACTGGGAGCATAAGCCACCGTGCCAGGACTCACGCTGTCTCACTGTCTCTCTCTCTCTCTGTCTCTCTCTCTCTCTCTCTGTCTCTCTCTCTCTCAAAAATACAAAACAGTAAAAAAAGATTAGAAGGAATACAAAATTTCATTGAACAAAGTTGTGGGAATTCAACTGCTGTGGCTGCAATGCATGATCTTATTTTCAGATTAGTTTTTGTAAATTTTTGATCCATCTGCTCAAATAAAACTAAGGCTTTCAAAAGTCAATGTCTTAAAACAAATGCCCTTAAAACATTTATTTTATATGCAATAACCTAATTGTATATTAATGAAAAAAATCTAGAAGCTATTCTTTCAAATCCAGTTTCATGTTAGTTCATTTGGGCAAACAGAAAAATAACTCCTTTCCTCCTTCTGCTTTTATATATAACAAGTCATACTTGTGTTTCTTTTCCACACCTTGATAATACGTTATCAAGGCTCAGTGTTTGAAAAAGGTGGTATGCTTCATGATATTGACGACCGGCCAAACTCAAGGTGTCCATTCCCTCTGGTCAACTCCAGCTCTCGCCTCTGGTTTGCGCTTGCTCTGGGGGCCTTGCCTTCATCTCTTCTCTCCTCCTCCTCCTGCTTTAGGTGCATCCTTGTAGCAGGCTACACTTTCTTGCCAGCCCATTTTCAAAGTATTTGCAAGTAGGCACTGAAGCAAACTCACTTTTCTCCTCTTCCATTTTTACAAGCACCAGTTTTAAGTGTGGGTATCTGGATTAGGAAATAAAACCACTTTGGTTTTGAGTACACAGGTTTTTTAATGCATGTGTAGATTTTCTCCCCTTTTTGAAGCTCATTTTAGGACTCATGTCTGCAGCAGCCGGCTTTTCTACCCGCATGGAGCCCGGCTCAGGGTCCGCGCCTCTCCTCCGACTGCTGGTGCTCTGGAGCCAGCAGCCACAAGCAGCCTTACTGGCCTCCTTAACCTGGATTCAAACTCTCACGAAGCCCTCTAGCTCTCCGCGCTCTGCGAGGAGCCCGCTGCTCCGCGTTCTGCACCGCTGCCCGCAGCCTGGCATGCACATCCAACAGGCTTGGCTGCAGGCACGGAGCACGCACAGAGGCAGAGCTCGGGATGTGCAGCCCCACTCGGCAGCCGGCCTGGGCCCCAGCGCATGGCCCAGATTAATTGTTTAGGTCACCAGGCATAAATCTGAAAAATTGGTTTAAAAAATAGCAACAAATATGTTACAAGAAATTAAAAAGAAAAAAGCGAGCATAAAAAGAAAAAAATTCAGCGTTTACCGCTCTTTTCAAAAGACCAGCAGAAATCCGCAGTACCGTTACTCAAACTGTTCTGCACATGCACCTAGACATATCTTTTTCCCTTGTCCCTTTGCCCTTTCCCTCGTCCCGTTTTTCTTTTCCGTGGGGCAGACTCTTTCTGCGCCCTTCAGGCTGTACTTACCCTCCAGGTCCGCGCTAGCTAGGGACGGCGCGATGTTTGAGCACGCGCATGCGCATCACCCAGCTTCTGCGGAGGAGCGCTGACCTGTGCTCTTAGCATGGCCCGGGCTGCAGAGCGCGCGATCTCAGGCCCTGCCCGGCGGTCTGTGAGGCGCTTGGGTGCTCTCAGTGCCGCCTGTCTTCTTTTAGGTTGAAATGCTGAGGCCTGGCAGGAGGACGCCCTGCCCAGGCAGCGCCGTGGTGGCTCTGTGAACGACATCCAGAGCCACGTGGTGGCTGCGGCCACACTGCGTGCGGAGAGAACCGCACAGCCTCAGAGCGAGCCGGCAGGCCTCGCTCTGCGACGCCTGAGCTGCCGTGCAGTGTGGATGCCCCCGACTCGAGCTTGAGCTCCCGCTTATACAGAGAAGCGTGGCGTCGAGAGCAGTCCTAGCAGATCCAAGGCGTAAACACTTCTGGGGACTTCGAAGTTCAGATTACTCTCCAAAACTTAGAAAGTTATCAGCAAGGACTAAGTGACCAGCTTTACTCTGACCCTAAAAAGCAATTATCTAAGTTTCTCCTCTCTGAAAAGTAGACAAGAAAAGAAAGAAAGCATTTTTATTTCTACTGTTTTTGGCATATTTGAACTGTAGCTTGGCGTTTACTTTCATTCTCTCCCTAGTGCTCTTATGTGGCTCTCCCAGGTCTGACTAGCCGCTTGCTGCCTCAGTCCCCTTCTAGATTTCCTATGTGGATTATAATCCCTTTCTTTTACATTTTCTTCTCACATGAGTGATAAGTATTTGTCAGTCCTATTGATACAGGGAGAAAAACTGACCTCGGGTGAGTGATCTCCAAATGACACAGGGAAAAATGATCTCCCGACCTGACCTGGATGAGTTCGTGTTCTCTAAAACTGAAGAATGAACTTTAGGAACAAACGGAGGCTGAGGGTAAAACTTTATTGGAAAGGAAATCTTCTGCTGGAGAGGGAACAGGAGGGGGGCCCATGCGGGTAGTTCCCTGGGAAGCTGTCTCTTCCAGGGACTTTTATAGTGTAAAACCATGCAGGGCTAAGGTGGAGAGCATGGGAACTGGCTTAGGTGGATGGCTTAGGTGGATGTGGGGTGGGACAAAACTATGGTCAACCAATGGGATTACAAACACCATTGCTCAGGTAAAATTAATTAGGCTCAGGACGAAATGGGGTAGCGAGTCACGTAGCAAGCGGACATGAATGTAAAACAGGACCTTATCTGGTGGCCTTCAGACAATGATTCTTCTTGGGTAATGAGCAATCCTGGATGCCAGTCTTGAGGGAGGTGAGCATTCGTTTGGTCTCTGGGTCTGTCTCACAGCAGGAGTGTCCGCCCCTCCCACACTTGCAGGGTGTCTGGTCTGTGTTATCTCCTTCTGGGGCCTGACTCCATCTGACTGCCTATATTTCTATCTAACTAAGGCTGCCTGCAACACTGTATTTAGTTTAGTCTCTTGAAAATAGGCTCCTTTTTATTCTTAAACAAAAAAACCTAGCAGGTTGGTAGTTCGTGTTGTTTTACGTGCTTTTCTCTAACCCTCACCGATTTAGTCCTAAATTCTGACAGCTGCACTCTTCATTTCCACTATAGCTAAACACCTGTGATTTTATTGATACTTTTTTTGAGAAATTGGCATGTAGTTTCATTAGTAGACTGCCCATGACTCCCAGAGGATGGGAAGGACCCCTGGGATCATGGTGGGCTCTGGCGCACAGATGGCCAGCTGCTCTGTGTGCAGGTGCAGGCAAGAGGTGTGCCCCTCACAGCCCTGCGTGGCTCCTGACCCGACAGTCAGTCTCTCTGGCCTCCAAGGGACATCTAAGGGCAGCACCCAGACTGTAGAGTCAGAGGCAGGGAGCCCCAGAAGGTGCCTGAAGTGGACTTCAGGAGCTCACAGTCCCAGCACTGCCCACAGCCTGACTCTAGGGCCTGATACGTCAGCAGGCAGCTGTGTGTCACCTGACGTCCCCCCAGGCAGCACAGTCCACAGGCAGAAATGCCAGCACCCAGCACACACAGCAGCTCTGGGACAGGAAGACAGCAACAGATGAGGAGCAGGAAGCAGCAAGATATGAATCTGCCCTACAGCTCAGCGGTTCTGCTCCTGGGCTTTTACCCAAGAGACGTACAAACTCACGTTCACAGAGTCATTTGTGGATGATATGGTAGCTTTGTTCACATTGGTTATGGCCCAGAATTGGAAAACCCAAGGCCAACACTGGTGAATAAACAGATGTAGTATAGCTACTCAGTGGAGTAGTACACAGCAACTAAAAAGTACAGGGCTGGTAAACACAGAAATATGGCTAGATCCCAGTGAAAAATCTGAGAGAGAAACATAGGGGCAAAGTACTGCCAAGGTCCTTTGGAAAATCTAGAAGCTGTGAACTATACTATTCCAGAAGTACCCTACAGAGCAGTTGAACATTGTGAGGGGCCAGAAACATGGGCAGACAGGGGCGGATGCTTCAGAGGAGCAGAGAAAGACTTGGGGTGACACCCTTTCCTGGGTTGCAGTGCAACCTTGCAATTGCAAGACGCCCAGGGGGATGCATCTTGTCCAAATAACCTATCCAACACCAAAAGCTTTTAAACCCTAAGCCCTAGATTGAGGATATATTTAATTGGGGAAAAAGGCTTAAAACAGATATTTCCCAAATGGCTAAGTACATGAACAGAAATCAACATCATTAGGCCACAAGTAAAAGCAAATTTAAACAGAAAAAAGGAGAAGAGGAGACTCTTGGATGTGTGGGTGTGTGCCTGTAATCTCAGTACTCTGGGAGGCTGAGGCAGGAGGATCATGCATTTAGCTCAGCCTAGGTAGCTAGCAAAATTTTATGCCAGATGTAAAGTATGAAAAGAGGGCTGGGACATAGGTTAGCGCAAAGGCCCTGGTTCAGTCCCCAGAAGCACACACGTACCCACTTAGACTCACTCCCACTTACACACTCATTCTCACACTTGTACATCCCATGGGTCAGAAAGAATGCACTGACACTTCTCAGGGCTTCTGTGGAGCAGTGAGCTCAGCTATGTTGATCTCCAGCTGAGCCTGGCTGGAGTGGTGGAGGTGGAACCCAGGCCCTCACACTGACCTCAGTCCCAGCCCTCTTCTATTTTTATTTATACAGAGTCTCACTAAGTCACCAAGTGGCCCAGGCTGGGCTCAAGTTTGACATTCTCCTGCCTCAACCTCCCCGAGAGCTGGGACCCAGATGCAATTCTCAAAGCGACATACTTGTGCAGTGTGGTATCTGAGGTGTTTCCCTACACCCAAGGTGATGTCCTTGCCTGGGAACCAGCTGAACCCTGCCAGCTGGCCTGTCCCCTACCCCACATGGGGCCAAGGTACAGACCCAGGTAGAGCCTTGTACTGACTCCTTATCCCCAGATGTGGGTGGAGGCAGCCTGTGATATGCACCCCAGCTGTGGCCAGAGGGTCTCAGGGCTGCTGCTGCTGCCCAGGGCTTGGTGCTCTCGGAGCAGAGCCTGCCTGGCCCAGAGGTGCTCTGGATTCATCCAGGCTCTTCCACAGGGGTCCAGAGCACAACTGATGGGAGAGGGATGTCCCATTGCCCCAGGGCCCCAGCCCCAGCCCCTCTCCCATCCTCCACCACAGAGTGTGTCTGCAGTGTTTGGCAGTATCCCAGAACTGGGCCACTGAGCTATATCCAAAGCCTGGGCCTGGCTTTGACCTGGAAGTGGCCGGGCTCTCTTGCCAGGTAGAGGGCCCACCTGTACACTAGGCTGGTAGCCCTATCCAGGGCTCAGTTAGCTGGGACTTCTGGGATGGGTGGCAGCTGTCTCAAGGTGTCCCTGCCTATCAGTGGAGCTGGGTTCTGACTCCAATGGCATCTATAGTCACTGCAGTCAGAGAAATGTCATTTTGGAGAGCACAGAGGCCAGGTCACAGCTGCCAGGTGCTACTGTTCCTGGGCCAGGCTAGGCCATCCCCCCACTCCACAATGTGTGCGTAGCTCTGTAATACAGTCTTCATGCATTTAGAAACATATAATATCTGAACAGTTCCATATTAAATAGAAAGCAAATGACTTAACCCAACTCCCTGAACTCCTACCCTGCTACATGGAAGGGGAACTTCACACTTGATGTCCCTGCTCCTATAAGGGAAAGCACAAAGCCACATAGCTGCATCTGCTCACAAACTGTCCCCAGTTCCTGCTCAGAGGTTATCAGTTTGAGTAGAGGCTTTGCCAGATGGCCTGAATGACCTTTCCAGGAGGCAAGACACCATTGCAGTGATAAGGTGATTGAGTAACGCCTACTAAGCCACTTCTAGGGTTCTCATGCACACTCTTCTGTGGTCAGTGAGGGCTTCAAAGGCCCTCTGTTGAAGGTGGCACTACTGGAGGTAGGCCCTAAAGAAGGCGGGGCTGCTGAGGGTCATGGTTCTGAAGGCCGAACACTCTGGACTCATCTTTTTCACCTTCTGCTCCCAGATTGCAGGTACAGCTTCTCTCCAACTGTGCCCACTGGGCCTGCTCTGCCACCAGGCCACAGGGGCATAAGACTGTGGGCTAATCTTGTTAAAATAATTAGTGATAGCTCAATAATCAGGCACTAGGATTGCTGCTATTTAATCAGGTCTTTCTAAAATGGTTTAAGATCACAGATTATGCAAGAATAAGGAGACTGCATACCTCTAGCCATCATGCTCCAGCCTCCTGTGGCAGACACCAGCAGGGTGACCGCTGCAGTGGACAGGCCTGAGGGACACACCTGCACCATCCAAGTTCATGTGTACCTCCAGCAGCTCTAGGTAGAGCAACGCAGAATGCTTCTCTCTGTGCTCCCTTGGTGACTCCTGCCCTGTCTCCAAGCTTTGCATTTTGCAGTGTCACAGAGTCAGAATCAGAATATGCAGCATTTTCCAGGTTTCCCACTGTCCCTCTCTCTCTGTCTCTGTCTCTCTGTCTTTGTCTCTCTGTCTCTGTCTCTCTCTGTCTCTCTTTCTCTCTGTTCAGTGTTAAACATTTAACCCAGGGCTTTTTCTACTGAGCTACTTCCTTAACTAATTATTTGTTTATTTGTGTGTTTATTTATGTATTTATTTTAGTCAGAGTCTCTCTTAATAGCCCACCCTGGGCTTGAACTTGTAGCCTTCCTGACTCCACCTTCCATAGAGGACTGGAATTTCACATGTGTGTCACCAAGCCCAGCTCAGATTGGCTCCTTCACTTACCCATGTGCACTGTTAAGCTCTTTCCAGGCCAGGCACGGTGGCAGACACTTGCAGCCTCAGCACTCAGGGAGGCTGGAGCCAGAGGTTTGCCTGGTCAAGCCTGAGACCTGAGAAACTTAGTGGCTTGGTGAGAAATGCACTGTCTCAAAGTAGAAAATAAAAAAAAGACTGGGAACACAGGACAGTGGGAAGGCGCTGGGCCCAACCCCCACTTGCATAAAACATTCGTTTTGCTTCCATGTTCTGTGGTGGCCTGCTGTCTCAGCTCTTAGTGTGGACTAATGCAGCCCATCTGTGTGTACAGCCTCTCCAACCCCTTTCTGCAGGCAGGCAGAATGGGGCTGCTACGAGCATCCATCTCAAATTTGTGTGGGCATGAATTTCCACGCACGCAGCTGAGCGCCGAGGAGCAGCTGTCGGGCCATCGGGCAAGAGCCTGTGCAGTGTGCACAGCCACCCGCCCTGCCTGGGAGCTGCCACAGTGCTTGTGCAGGTGCGTGGCACAGCTGGGCTCCTGCCATGGGACCCCACAGGGTCTGACCTTGTGGGTACTTTGCACCTATACCGCCTGGCTGCTCTGACCTGCAATCCCCCCAGACACAAGGGATGAGATTTTCATTGGCTTATTTGACATCTCTGTTCCTTCTGTGCAGTGCTCTCTTTAGGACTTGTAAAATTGGGTTATTTCTTTTTATACTGGCAACTATTAAGAGCTCATTGTACATCTTAGGTAACTTTCTTTATCAGGTGTCTCGTGTGTATTGTCTGCCAGCATGTAGCTTATTTTCTCAGACTCTTACTCTTGACATTGCTCGCTGGACAGTAGATTTTTACAAATTTTAATGAAACCCAGCCTAGCTGTCCTTTCTTTTCTGGATCATGCTTTGGCATTGTATTTACAGGGTCATCCTCATGCCTCAGTTCATCTAGTTTTCTCCTATGTTACATTTTATGAGTTTTTCAAGGAGCTAGCTTTTGATGTGTGGAAGATGTGTGCCTATGTTCTTTTTTTTTCATGTAGGTACCCATTTGCAGAAAAGACTATGTATCTATTTCATTGAGCTGCTTTTGTTCCTTTGTCAAAAACCAGCTGATCACATCTGTGTGGATCCCAGTTGGGGATTTCTGTTGTATTCCACTGTTACATCCATTGTTTCTTGATACCACACTGTTTTGAAATCGAGTGGTATCAATCCCCCAACTTTGGTCTTCCCTTCCAATTAGGCACTAGGAGCCTGAGTCCTCTAATTCTTTTCATGAGCATGAGAATCAAGTTTTTGGTGTTCACAAGCTCACTTGCTAGGATTTTGATTGAGATTGCACTTAATCAGGAGGTCAAGTTAGGAAGAATTAAAATCTTCATGCAGTGGTGAACAGAAATACAATACCCAGGATTTAGCGGCAGCTTTCTTTATGTAGACAGGCACTGATTGGGGTTGCTTGCAAAACATTAGGCCCTGTTCCCTGGTGGTCTACCACGTATGTGAGACGAGCAGGTTGGAAGCACAGCAGCAGATGGTGCAGCAACTGGGGGTTGGTGTATACATCACAGTGACCAGTTGTTACCAGCCGGAACTGGAACAAGAACTATGACCTGGGCAGCTAAGAAGCGGAAGTATCTCACTGGAGGAGGGGCATTTTCTGTTACATTCACAGTACTGGGTCTTTCACGAGCCGGAATACCTCTGTAATCATTTAGTTCTTCTCTGATATTTTTCAGCATAGTTTTACAGTTTTCCTTCACAATACAAGTGTATGTGCAATTAGCCTCACACATTTCATTTTGAAGCACTAACACAAATACAGTCTGTTTCTAATTTCAAATTACACCTGTTCTTCAGTGGGAAAGTAGTTGGCTTTCTTACGTTAACCTATATCCTAGAGCGAGGCTAGAGATTTTCGTTTTTTTAATCATCCTGAGATAATTCAGGCTGTCATTTTTATGCAGATCAAGTTGGCCTTGGCTCATGGTATAGCCCAGGTTAGCCTCAAACTTGAACTCACAGCTACGTTCCTGTCTCAGCCTCCTGAATGCTGGAGTTATAGGCTTGTGCCCAACCCATGTGAGAGCTTTCTGCCTCTGCTTTTTGGACTTTTTACTCATATGATCAGGTCATCTGTAAGCACAGGTGATTTTATACCTTCCTTCATATATATATATAATTTCTAATATTATGATTTCATTGTAATTTCATTGTACCTTTCTTTTCCTTGGGTCACTACATTAGTTAGGACTTGCAATATAATGTTAGATAGCAGTTCTAAAAGGAAAATGCTTGCCTCCTCCCTGGTTCTACCAAGAACACCTTGGTTTCTGAACTCTGACTTTAGCTGTGAGTATTTGGTATCCATTCCCTACCAAGGTGAGGAAATTTGTCTGTATCTGGAGTTGGTGAGAGTTCTTGTCATGAGTTTTGTCAAGTTCCTTTTTTCCATCTATTGCTATGACCCTGTAATTTTTCTGTAGCCTGTTGACATGCTGACAATCCTTAGTGGATTCCTGAGTTTACAATAAACCTCATCTATATAGCATAAATACAGATCATGGTGAAGTATTGCATGTAAAGTGTAGTTTTATATATGTAATATTTTCTATTGTTTCTCTTTTCTTTTTTTCTTTCTTTTTGGCACTACTAGGATGGAAGCCAGGGGTACTCTACCACTGAGCTACAGTTTTTGTCCTTTTATTTTGATTTTGAGATAAAGTCCCCAAGTGCCCCAGCTGAGCTCAAACCTGCTGTCCTCCTCACATGCGAGGGTGACAGGTATGGCAACCACACTGTAGGGCTCATGCACTAATGTTTCAGTTCGGACATGGCAGCTGTGCTCACAAGATGCAGTGACATGCAGTTGCACTTTCTCATGTGTTGGCCTCATTTTGGGCAAAGCTTACTTTGCAGAATAAATTAAGAAGGGTCGCTGTGCTCCTTTCTTTGTTTTCTCAAAAAGACACACAGAATAGGTGTCATCCCTTCCCTAAATATTTGGTAGGTTTACTGATGTTTTCTGTTTTGGAAAGTTGTTAATAATTCATTCAGTTTCTTTAATGGGTGTAGACTAATAGGATGCTTGGTTTTCTGTGCAAATTTTGGTGGTTTGGGTTTTATGAGCTCAGCCAATTTCCCCGCGTAAGGAAGGAGCTGGCCACTCCCATGCTATTGCCAGTGCTGTCAGCACCAGCTCCTCGTCTGCTCTGCCGCATGTAACTCCCACGCTTCCAGGTTCTTTCCTAGTTCAGTTAGAGGTTTATCAATGAAGACTTGCCGTTTGCTTGCACTGATTTTCTTGGCTGAGGTCCTGTTTCCACGGTCTTCCCTGGCATTATCCCTTTTCTCCAGGTGCAATGCTCCCTACCTGTCCTGGCTCTTCAGGCAGGGAAGCCAACCCTTCAAGCCCTCTCCTCTCCCTGTGCTCACTGCCGCTAGAAATGTCCCTCTCATTGCTGCTTTTACTGATGCTCACAGACTTTGAGATACAATGCTTTCATTTTAATTTGAATGCTTAAAATTTTCTCTTGGTATTTTATCTGGCATCCGTGTGATATTCATGTGCTATTAAATCCCTAATATTTGAGGATTTTCCAGCTATTTTGTGTTATTAATTTCTAATTTAATTCTATTAAATTAATTTCTAATTTAATTGTAGTTTTCAACCACCTTTGTTGCTTCTGGGTGCAGATGCCATCTGGAGTTTTGTTCCTGTGCCCCTGCCGAGGTGGCCTTATGGCCCTGCTCATTGAACATGCAGTGTGAGCTCCAGAGCACAGTGCAGTCTGCTGTGGCCAGAGAAGACAGCCTGCAGATGCCCGTCAGAGCAGCTCACGGATGCTCCACTGAGCAAGGGCTGCCGTGTCTGCCACGTCTGACTCTGGCCTTGATGCTGGTTCTGTCTCTAGTGAGACATGTTGAGAGGTGGACGTGGTGGGCCAAGGACCAGGAACAAAGGCAGTGAGGCCTTGGCCAGGGGGTGGGGGTGGGAAGGGGACACTGCCTGTGCCCCTGTCAGGCCTCAGCTCTGGAGGGCGCCTGCATGGAGATGGTGAGCTTCTGGAGCCTGAGGTGGCTAGAACTGTCTGCCCCTTCCCCAGGTGTGCTGGGCCTCAGGGACCCCTGCCCCAGCCAGACGCACCATGGAGTTACCTCCAATCCTTGTAAGAATCTGCGGGCTCCTAGAAGCCAAATCCACACAAGGGTGTCATCCAGCTCTAGTGGCACCCACCTGTGACACCAGCATGCTGGGAGCCTGAGGCAGGAGGATGAAAGTTCTAGAGCAGCCTGGGAAGAAACTCAGTGACTTAGCAAGAATCTGCCTCAAAAGGAACTACTCACAAAGGACAGGGCTGCAGCTCAGTCTCCAGAGCACACAGGGTGACTGTCCGTGCCAGCACCCTCCCAAGTGCCTGGCTCTCAAATCTTTCCCCCTTTCCCTCTTGGCCACTGCCAGCCCCAGCAACTGCCCTTGGCAGCTCAGGTTTGGGCCCAGGTGGAGTCACAAGTTTGTGCCTCAAGACCTGCTGGTGCTTTCCTGCCTCGTTCCCACCCATGGCCCCAATTTAGTGGGTGGCAGGAATTTGCCTTGGGACTTTGACTTTCTGCTGGATCCAGGAATCACTGCTATGTTTCCCCTTGTTGGGCGATTTGCTTGCTGCTCAGATGCAGGACCAAGGCTGCTCCCCTGCTCTAAAGAAGGCGGGGATCATCTGCAGATGCAGGGAGCTTTCGCAGCCTGCTGCCAGGACAGCCCATACTTCATCATCGTCCGCAGGACACAGGTCTCAGTGGAATCATGTATGCAGCTTTGCCCAGATGAGAAGGGATAAATGGCTGGGTCTGCCAGGAGCACCTGAGCTGAGCAGGGCCACATGAGGGTCAAACCCTCTCAGGCAGAAGCAGATGGCACAGGTGCATAGAACAAAACCCAGGCCTGGAAAAGGTGGAACAGCTGCAAACTGATTCTTCTTCCAACCTTCACTTCTATCCCCAGCTGTCTTCCCTACCACAGAGGCATCATCAGATCCTTCAGATATCTCTGCCGAGGAGCTATTCACAAGCACCACCCACCGTCCAAGGGCGTCCCACTTTAGAAGCAGGAGCTTTGGTGAAGTTTCAGCTTTGAGAGCCACAGCTTCCTCATTTACCCCAGCTCCCTAGAGACTGGCCACTGTGAAGAACGGGCTCAGGAGAAGGAGAAACCCTGTCTCCTCAGAGGGGTAGATCGCTCCAAGAATTTATCAAAATGCATAGATATTTTAAAGTTTTCTGCTACTCTGGATTCTTCCCTCATCAATCTTTGATTTGACTTCCAAGACCAGAAAAAAAGAAAAGAAAACAAAAACAGGTGGTCAAATTCCCCCTCCTGAGATGGATTAAAATATCTGAATGCCTTGCTTCTGCATCCAGGCAAGAACCTATTCCTCCTCTCTTCCACTGTGAACTTAGAACTCAGGCTGTGTGTCTTCTAGAAAACACTGGACTCCCATTCAACATTCTCAAAATTTTCTTCTGGGAAGACAACCACTCATTAGCAAAAGGAAGTGTTTCTCTTGTATGCTGGCATGAGGACAAATAGCCTGTATTATGAAAAAGGTTTGTTTTGGGAAGACTAGAGTCTTATGTATGTTCACTAGTAAGACAGGCTTTAATCTGAAAATGTTTTGGCCAAGCAGAAGTGTTACCTGGGCCTGACTTAATAATTAACAAGGTGTAGTGGAATTTGGTGTCTGGATAGCATCACCTGGCCAGGGGTAGAAGGGCAAGAGAAGAAGAGTGAGGAGGGGTTCCGAGCTAGGCTTTCCAGTGGGCCAACTCTGCATGGGGAATTCAGCAGCTGCAGAGCCTCTCCAAGTCAGAGAGTCACCTGCTCCAATAAGGGCAGGCATAAGCACAAGGCCGCTCTCGCCTGCACCAACAGGCATGTGGTTCATGCTCAGCAGAGCTGGGCTGCAAGTGCCATCCTCCTCAGCCTAGAGGCCTTGGCGGAACCCCTTCTGTGGGGCCATCTACACAAGGCCCCTCTGGTCTTCAAAGAGGAGGTCCTTGCTAGCAGCCAAGTCACAGCCCCTGGTGTGCAACACTGTTATCACTGCATTCCAGGTGCCTGCCTTGGTGTACAGCACCGGCCCACCCAAACGTCACTCTGTGAAAGGCGGAGGAGAAATTCAGGCTTAAAGAGAGGCCTCAAGGAGGCAGAGAGAAAACCCGCACCTCCACCCCAAGCTGAAGCACCACTGCCCCTCTAGTAGTGGAGCCCTGCATCTTGAGGTCCAATGACCTCAAGGTCACACCGAAGGATATTGTCAGAAACACTCACAGACAGCTCCAGGAAGCTCTGACACAGAGCTCTGCGGCCTGGGAGACTTTTCTGCAGGCCAGGGAGAAATTCCTAGGAAGCCTTCAGAATGGGCTGCAGTTTAAAGTGCTTTACATTTAATACATGGACAGTACAGTTTGTGTCACTGTTACGTTTCCTTGACAGGGAGTGAGGTGTGGCCCCGATTGTGGCCCGGGATAGGCAGGCTCTAAACCTTGAAGATTTACTCCCTCTTCGTCTACTCACTCTGGGGCTTCCCAGCTGCTTACAAACTGCCTTGAGTTCATTTGGAACCTTGGAGAGATCAAGCGCAGGAATTCAAAGCATAGGGGTTTCCCTGATTTGTTAAGATCCAGGAGCGATTGCTTGTTTATGCACAGAAGCAGCTGCAGGCTTGTGGTTGGCAGACAGCCCTGGCTCCGTCATGGCCCAGGTAAAACCCAGCCTAGCAGGAGACCGGGTGGACCGTACACAGCCCCACGGGAAGGAGCTGCGGAGAGGGTGTTGGCTCTCACTCGGTCTGACCTGACCCAGCCGTGCGGACTCCGCCAGGGGAGGCTCTGGAGGCCTCAGTAGGTGGGGCGGAGTCTGCAAGAGAAGCGGAGCAGAACTTTGGCGGTTCCGGGAAGCCCGCGTCCCTACGGCGCTGCTGGCTGCCCAGCGCATGGACCCTGGCCTTTGAGGACTCTTCTATGTGCTGGCGCCCAGCCTCAGCGTCCTGCGCCTCCTCCGGCGAGCGCTACGTCTTGTAGTTCCCGTCCCGTCTGGTTCTGCCTGTGCAAGGGGCTCCGCCAGATTCCTCCGGCTCACGCTGCCCGCCCAGGTCGCGCTGTGCCAGGGCGGCTGCCTCTCCCCAAGGTCTCAGGGACTCTGCCTCCCGAGCGGCCTTCTCTGCTGCCCCTGACCCCTGCCAGCCCTGGGTGCCAGGGAAGCGAAGCGCACCTGCAGAGAAAGCGCAGTAGCGCCGGCGAGCATGGTGGGGAATCTGCGGTCCCCACAATCCCGCCCAGCTCCCTGACTCTAGAGACGCCAGCTACTCTGCTCCAAGCCCCGCCTACAGTCCACGGCTGTGACCTGGCCCCTCCCGACCCCGCCCCTGCGTCCAGGCCCCGCCCATGGCCTCAGCCACCGCCGGGCCTGTACGAGGCCGGGTCCCCGACGCTCGATCCTGCTCCAGGCCTCTGCCTGGTTCCGCCCCGTCCCGCCCCACGTCAAGGTCCCGCCCACAGCCCCCGCTACCTCCAAGGCCGGTTCCTGCAGCTTCGCAGTCCGGGAGCGCGAGCCCCGCGGAGTGGACGACGACCAGTGCCCGCCAGGACAGCACGATGCTGCCGATGCGGCCGTGCGGGGCGGTGAGGCTCGCTCTGTACGCGCTGCTGGTGTTGCTGGGGGCGAGCGCGGCGCCGGAGGAGAAGCGCGGTGAGTGCGCGACCCGGTCCTGAGCTGGAGTCGGCGTTCCCTGTCCCCGCGCCCTGTGTCCGCGTCCCTCGGCCCCGTGTCTTGGTCCCGGTGTCCTCCCGTCCCAGACCCTCAGTCTGCTCCCCTGCTGGACTCGGTAGACTGCGTTCCGTCGGGTAGGGCGCGCCCGTGGAGGCCGAGATAGGACACGCCATCTCGGGCTCCAACTTTGCTCCCTTCTTCCCTGGCCGCCCTGCGCCGGGGCCGGGCGGACCTGGGGCACCACAGCGAGGAGGTACCTGGGGCCCCGGGACCCCGGGACAAAGCCACACACACACAACGCGCTGTCCCTCTGCGGGTCCCCCAGCCCTGGTGCAGAGCTGCGCTGGGCTCCACGGCTAGGAGGGCGATGGGATCGCTCGGTCTGTAGCCAGGTGCGCGCCCTGCCCGACCAGGTGACTCTGGCCAGGTGCGCGAGTCATCCTGGCTCGCCCCAGTCCGCGGTGAGCCTAGCTGGGCCTCCCTTGGAGCGGCCCCCATCTGTGTCCCTATACGCCGGCTTCCCACGTCCCACACCTGAGGGCTCCGCAGGCTAGGTTCCACAGTATGTCAGCCCTGCGTGTTTTAAACGAGGTTCTCCGTACTCTGGATTTTCTCTTTGGGATGTTTCTTTCTGCTGTTTTGAAGTCTGATACTAAGACAACCACCAACATAGTATGCTTATTAAAGAAAAAGTGAGATCGCTGTGCCTGGCTCGGGAGAACCCGTGCTGCCCATCCTGAATCCCCTGGAGAGAAAAGCAGGTTAGGTGGTGTTGCGCAACCCGGAAGAGAGTCAGGCCCCTGCTTGCTGTTGATGTCATTGGCATGGCTGGCGCTAGTGCTGAGGAGCTGGAGGAGGTTAGTGCTCCAGAGTGCTGTGCCGGAAACTGTTGAGAGCAGAACGCAACCTGCGCAGTCCTGGGCGCTGGCCTGGGCAAGGGCAGTGGGCTTTCCAGAGCTGCTCCATGTGTGGGTGGTTCTGTTGTACACTGATGCAGGAGTCTGTGTGGAAGAAACTGGGAAAGTCTCCTGGGAGACTTCCTGCAAGGTTCAAAATTCCTTTGGAGCACCTTCAGCCGGAGTCTTGCAAAATCTAGGAAAAAGGGGGACGAGGTGCACCGTCCCAAATGAAGGCTCTGTGGCCCGGCTGAGGAGCAGAGAGCAGCTGAGGGGCAGAGAGCAGGCTCTCCTCTCTGCCCACTTGGGAAACCTGGCCACCTGCCTGCCCTCCCTTCACCAGCTGATAGGAGAATCCTCCAGAGCAGGGGCCCCCTTTCCTCTCTTTAAACTCTGAGAGCTGCAGAGCATAGCTTTTCTCTCTTAGATGCGCTCGCTCTAGATGCCCCTCTCCTGAACCTGGCAGTTATGCGTCGCAGCCTCGGATCTGATAGGAACATGAACTCACTGAACTTGTATGCTGGTCCTGAGTCCCCTAGACAGAGGTTCCCCAGCACAACAGTAGCAAACAAGTTCAGTTAAAGTGAAGTACTGAATCTTAAAAGACATTATTTTAAAAAAAATGGAAGACGGTCTTTGTGTGTGAGGTTATTCAGCAATGCTGCTGACCAGTTCTGGTTGAGATGGGCTTCTTTCAGGTTTGCTGTTGCTGTAAGATGTGCACTCTCACTTGTTGCACTGGATCTAAGTGCTGTCAGAATCCCTGGCAACCTCCTGTTGATCCTCAGGTCTGCTGGGCAAGGTGTGGACTCTTGTTGCTTACACGGACCCTGAGGGACAGGGAAGCACAGCGATGCCTTTCCTGCAGCTAGGAAGAGGAGAGCCAAGACTCAAGCCCTCAGCCTGCCATGACACGGCCTGGTCCCTGGAGCCAGGTCAGGTGTGTAGAGATGAGGGTCAGAGGCTGGGAGGATGTGGCAGGCTCGTGGGGTGGGTTGCCCACCTAAGTCTACACTAGAGTTCCAGCAGCTTGTGGAGCAGAGGCACCACCAAGTCAATAAATGTGGAGATCAGTTGTTTAAGGGACACTGAGCAGGGTGCTTGCTCTTGCACAAAGCAAAAATAAAAGTGCCTGCTCTGGACAAATCCTCTGTGGGATCCCAGGGAAGCAGCCTGCTGGCCCCACCCTGAACCAGAGGACATCCAGGTTCAGGAGGTCAGGGCTGAATGTGAGGGGAACAAAGCAGGAGTTCTAGTGGGATCCAAAGCAAAGAGCCACACCTTTCTTCCTCCTGGAGATCTGATCTGGAGGCCAGGCCTGGCATGCAGCCAAGGGCCGCCTATTGTTCAGGCTCCTCAGAGGTACACAGGTCCCTCCATGCTCCGGCCTGGAGTTTGGGCTCTGAGTTCCATGCATGCCTACAGGGTGCATAGACTGTGCTCAACAAAGTGAATTGTGGATGTTGTGCATGGTATCCCCTCTGCCCGGCAATGTAACCTGACCACAGAGGAGCACAGCCTCTGAGGGTCTTGGCTGAGTCTGTCCACACTGGCGTGACACAGATGAGTAGCAATAGTCCATAGCATCACAGAGTCTTGGCAGCCATGCCGGCTTTCAACGGACAGTTTCACAATCTGTAATTTTTCAAAAATGTATTTGAAGTTTGAAGAAGCTAGGTGCCAAAATTCAGCATGCTACATAATTACCCCGGGTCCACGTGACAGTGCCAACATGCTCTGAAATGTTTTCAGAGGTAGTGTCAGTAGGGATGAAGGAGTCAGCCTTGTTTTAAAAGAAAATACTCTTTGTTTTTCCTTTGATGTAGGCTACAGGACTGCAGCCAGGATCTGAAACTGCTTTGATAGGAGTGATAAATCAACTCCCATATTAAGGCAGGGAGGCTTACGGCAGAAGGGAGGCAACCCTAGGTCCTGAGACGGGCGGGACCCGAGTGGTGGGGACTCGGCCTTTGAAGGGCCGCCTAGGCTCATGTGGCCATAACGTGGCCACGTGATGCACTGTGAAAGTGTGCGCATGCTTGGTGTTAACTTGGTGATGTAGAAGTGGCTTGCTTAAGATTAGAAAGCTAAACTCTGCTGAAAGCAGGAGAAAAGCTCACAGCACTGAAGCGCAGCTCACCTGGGCATTGCTTCTCTTGGTGCACCGTTTCACTTTCTCTGTGGCTCTGGGGAGGGAACCTGAGGCCTCAGCCCCTGGAGGCAAGGGCTCTGCAGTGATGCCGGTCCCAAGCCCTCTCTTGGAAGCATGACTTTAAGCATCAGTTTCTTGTCCTCAGATCCTCGATCAGTGACTCCTCTTTTGCTTTCTTCTATCACTTCTGTACATTTGAAAGTATGGTAAGTAAGTAGGGTACACCTGGTACCTACCATGGAGCACCAGCACCTACAACAGAGGATGACTCTCACTCCTAGCCATCTCTGTCTGCCCTCATGATGCCTCCCCACACTTCTGTTTCATTTACCTCCTAAAGCACTATCTGTTCTAAGAAAACTGCAGTGGTTGACTTTAGGACAGCACCTTGATCACCCACCATGTCCCATGGACATGGCACGGGCTGAGCAGGTGGTGGTGCTCAGCTGGCTTCTGGGCTAGGACAACTGGTTTTGCCGTAACTCCCCCTTTTCTGTCATTTGCTGAGTTTTCTTCCTCATGTTTAGACAGACACACCTGACCCCATATGGATAGCCGAGAGCTCCTGGTACCAGCTGGAAACCCCCCCCCCCCCATGGTGGCCAGGGCTGGGGGAGGCAGCTTTTTTTTTTTTTTTTTTTTTTTTTTTTTTTTTTTTTTTTTTTTGTCTTTTTGAGACAGGGTCTCACTATGTAGTTCAGGCTGGCCTTAAGCTCACTTTGTAGCTCAGGCTGGTCTCGAACTCACAACAATCCTCCTGCCTCAGCCTCCCGAGTGCTGGGATTACAGGCCTGCGCCACCACGCCCGGCTGAGGCAGCTTTATTAGGCCCAGGAAAGCTCAGCCCTGGATTTGCAGTTCCAACCTTCCAAAGGCTCTGAAGTCCAGGGCCCAGGGCTGGCCCGGCTGCAGCCTGTCTTTAAGCTGCAAGGCCTAGGAAAGGTCTCACTCATCCAAATTCCGGCAGCTTGCTTTAGACAGTAGGCTGTGGAAGGGGTGCTGATAGACAGAAAGCCTGCTTTGCTCCTACCTCCAGCTCCTTCTGGTTCTCAGGGATGGACCCATCCGGATTGTGTTGTGGCTTCTCGTTAACAGGCAGACTCAGAGTTAGCAGGCCATGTGCACGGCTTCAGTACATTCCCAATCACACCAGCATGGCTATACCAGCATGCACGCACTCCTGGCTCAGTATAATTATGTGAGTTAGCCCCACTGCGTGTCCTTTGAGATAAGAATGAATGTTGTGCTATTGTGACTTAGGCTTTTGTTAGCATTTTTTCCTTCTTTGTGAGCCACACTTCAGATTTTCACTGTTCCATCTCAACTTTGAGATTAGGAGTGGCCCTCATGCTGGAGTGCCTGGGGAGCAATCCCAGAAAAATGAGCAGGGATTCCTAGTGTTACAAAACAGTGAAGTCTAAGTGAGATAAAAGACATCTTTCATCTTCCTGAAGAATAACCAGGGCTGCCCCATGGGAAGGAATTGCACATTGGCCCCTTCAGAGAGCTATGTGGTTCCAAGTACTTTCCTCAGGGAAAATGGGAGGGAGGGCACTGGAAAGAAGTACCTGTGGAGCACGTTCTGGGGAGCCCTGGCAGTCCACAGGACAGGAGAGATGCTGTGTGTGCACTCTCTCGCTGGGCAGAGTGTGCAGGGTTCTGGAGGCCTCCCTGCCACAAGCCAGTGGCTATCAGTGACTGATAACTAAGTGTGGCTCCCGGAAGCGTGTAGGAACCAAGCTGCACATGCATTGCTGCTCCAGTCTTCCCAGGATCAGATTCAGTTCCTGGGTGCATCAAGGACTCATCAAGGCCTGGAAGAGCAGGAACAGAGGATGAGAGTCTTTCCTCCCCTCCCCCTCACTCTTTAGCTTTCTCTCTCTCCTCTCCTCCTTCCCTGACTCTTCTCCCCACCCCTGCCCTCCTTTCTTTTCTTAGCAGTAGCTTTTGAAGTCCTACGGTTCCTTACCTGTTGAACAGTTGGAAAAGCAAGTGGCTCCAGGGGCGCTTGACCTGTGGGGTGCACATGTGCGTACCTCTGCATGCTGCCCCAGCAATGCGGATGGAGGGTATGGTGCTGCACCTAGCTGGTGACAGAAAGGACTGGGTCTGTGCTCTCCAAACTCCTAGTTTGTATTCCTTTCATGAGCCAGACCCAAGGCCAGTTTCAAAGCTCACTGTGACAAGCTTCAGGGTCACATTTTATTTCACGAGTTCATTCAGCACCCACTGTGGTGGCTCTGCAGTGTGTGTCCTCTGGAATCTGAAGGTGGTGTGTGTCCCCTAGCCCCTAACTGGCTCCTGGGGACTCTCAGCCTGGTCCTGGAGCTTCCCTTCCCTGGCAGAGTTTGAGAACTCCTGTCCCCAGAGCACTAGGTGAGAGAGCACGTCCCTGGACAGAGCATGACGCTTGGGAGAGCCATGATGTATGCCTTCAGAGCAAGCTTGAGGCAGAGACTAACTTACAGCTGTGATAGGCGCCGCTTCACAGAAAGGGAAGTTTTTGCAGTCTCCCATGGAGGGCCTTTTGCCTCGTCCCAGCACAGGGACATGGAGCTGCACGCGGCTGACCCAACCCCTCCTGGACTGCTGTCCACAATGCACAGGCCTCCTGAATGCAGGCACCAAGGCTGCAGGACCCTTTTCTTTCTCTAAGTGTCCATGAAGACTTGGGCAGTGTCAGAAGTGAAGTGCCTAGGAAGTGATAAGCTGACATTGAAAGGTTGAAATGGTGATTTTAAAATAACATAACAACCATATGTCAAGACATAAGAGTCCAGATTATGACTACAGTTGGTAGCTTTTTTTTTTTTTTTTTTTTTTTTTTTTTTTTTTTTTTTTTTTTTTTTTTTTTTTTTTTTTTTTTTTTTTTTTTTTTTTTTTTTTTTTTTGTATGTAGTACAGGGTCTTACTGCCTAGATTGGACTCATAGTGATCCTCCTGTTTTCAGCCTCTCAGTGCTGAGATTACAGACATGCGCCACCATGCTGAGTCTCAGTTGCACCTCAGCATACCCAGTGGATGGGGCCGGCCTGGCAAGTTGGGGATTGAACCCCGAACTCCAGCCACTGCACCTGCCTAAGCAGGTGCTTTGGTCCACTGAGCTATCAGGCCCGCATAGCTTTTTAAACTCTCTCTTCAACTGCTTGATTTTTCCCCAGAACTTGTTATGAAGAAGCAAAATTACCGCTTTACATCTTCTATATAATTCCTGCTACAGACAGCAATGAGCAAAAGGAATCTAAATTCTGTCACATTCTAGACACAGTGGATGGCCATTGAATCACTCTGGACTCAGAAAATGTCTCTGAAGTGATGGAGCTTCTGATGCCTGAGTTAGAAGACCTCTGTGTGCTCTGTGTGCTTGTGTGCTGTGGACGATTGTACAGGTCCACCCTCCACTTGTGCACCTGTGGGGCTGATCTGGAGCAGGTGGGCAGGGTCCCCCAGCAGGGGCTCAGGCAGGCTGCAGGTGTGGGGCAGGAGATCTAGCAGGAAGGACCGCTGTGTGCTCTGCAGGTGTCAGGAACACTGAGTGGGGTTTTATTGGAAGAGCAGAAATGTGCTACCTGAGGACTTCAGTGCTGTGCTGTGCAGCCCTGCACGTGGGTGCTGTCTTGAGTGCTTACTGCTGCGGTGCTGGCAACTGCAGGCTCAAGCCCTGCCTTGGACTGCCGGCTTCAGATTGCACACTGGCCTCCTTACATCTGGAGGCTGCATCTGTTTCTATTGCTTTGCTTGTACTCATAAATCATTCTTTACTCTTTCATTTGGAGAAAATGAGCCATTTTATTGACTATGTACAAGTCCTAAAGGACAGGCAAAGGTGTCTTGAGAATTGTTGTTCACCCATATGACTTTAGAGTATTTTTCCAGGGAATTTATTTTAATGCCAAAACTTATTTGCCAGCAAATATGGAAAGTTTAAAAGCTGTAGGTAGATTTAATTACAATAGGTTTTTTTTTTTCATATTCATCCAGTTGTCTCCTAGTTTATCCTCCTATACTATTAGCCACTATTGTACTTGCTTAAAATTGATCTGAGCAAGGTAAATTAGACAGGTTAGTTAAATTTGTTCTAGTATTAACTTGCAAGATACAATGACTATACTTTACTTTTTTATTAAAGTACATTTTAACACAGTATTAGAAAGTTAAATGATAATCTTATAATAGGATAAAAAAAAACCCCAGAGTCCCTGCTTTCATCTGATTTTGATTAATTTCAAATAAATGACAGGGAAATATAAGGTAGTCACTAAAGAATAATTCATCCTTTTCTGGCTGTAAAAGTATACAATTTTAGAGGGATTTTGAATATGGTGCATTTCAGAAATGTTTTCTTGGCTTTGACTTGCTATAAAGTTAATAGAAACTCAGAAGCTTTATCTTTATAGTATGATGTCTGATTTGAGAGAATCCATGCATGGGATGTAAGATGAAGGTCTGACTTTGAGGATAGGTTTTTTTCTTTTTTCCTTCCTAACCTTCCCTATTCCCTCTCTCTCTTTCTCTCTTCTCTCTCTCTCTCTCTCTCTCTCTCTCTCTCTCTCTCTCTCTCTCTCTCTCTGTCACCTTTTTGAAAGCTGTTATGAATTAGCTTTTGCTAAGAAGGAACAAATTTGACAACTACAAATGGAACTTTGCGACTGACTGAAAAAATATACTATGCAATTTTTGAAGGTTAGGGACAAAGACGTTCAGTTTTCATGATTATCTTTTAATGTGGATATCCATATGCATGGATCTTTTGGAAAGTAATATTGTTAAAGATGTTGTTCTTGATTCACAACTTATTTTATTTTTCCTGTAACTAGTTACAGTAGGAAGACAAAACTGGTTGAAATCCACCCTCCTAGTTTCAGTTTCCATGTAATAATTAAACTAGATAATTCCAAGACTCCTTGTAGCCAAAAACATCTATGAAATTAAAAGCAAATCTAAATATGCAAGATGCGTACTTAAACAAGCTGATAATAAGTCCACTGTCCCTGTAATTTAAATGCTAAAATATTGATGTCATAATAATAATGACAACTTGCATTTGTACAGCACTTTGCAATTTACACAATGCCTCAGCGAGCTCTTTGGGCTGCCTGGGTAATTATCCACTGAGGGCCAGCGCTCACTGTCCCCTGCCCTGTCACAGCCTGCCAGCAGTGGTGTTTGGTGCCCTTCCCACCACAGCCTTGCATGCCCTGCTCCCCCTCTTCTCCCCTCCTGTGAACCCTCAGTGGGCCTTCAGCCACAATGCCACCTCCCACGTTGAGTCCTGTTTGTGAACCGAAGGGCCGGCATGAAACACCCCTGTAGGTCGTTCTCACGCTTCCAGTGCTTCTGCCTCACTGTGGCCCCATTTTGCACATCTCTGCGCTTTCTGTATCTCACCTCTTTTCTTTTCTTTTCTTTTTTATAAAGCACTGTTTTCAGTCAGTCCTATGTCTGTGCCTCAGCCCTCATAGGATAAGATTTTCATTTGTGAACCCTAAAACATTTACTCTAGGAATGGGAAGTATGAAGTTTTAAACATTGTGTCTTCAGCATCTGTACACTTGCCAGATCTAAAAATACTTGCAGAGGAGAGGAGGATGAAAGACATCAAGAAGAAGGAACAGCTGGGTCCACAGGCTGTGCCCTGACCAGGCAGTGGCTTGGCCTCCGAGTTGCCCTGGGCTTTCAAGGTGCTCACACTCCAGTTCCCTGTGGGGTGAGAAGGCAGAAGCCTGAAGCCCACGACCCTGGATCCTCACAGGCCATCGGAGATGCGGCTGCCTGCCTGCAGGACATTGTAGCAACACAGCCACATACCTTGGGCTGCTGGGGCAGAGCCCTCAGACCCAGCAAATGCAATGCTGAGTAAGGGGGATACAGTCAGCCTGAAGGAGATTTCAAAATGTAGGGTTATTTTCCTTCACTGGGAAGGAAGGATGTTTTTATAGCTTATTCCTAGCATAGTGGAAACTTTTCAGCACTGCAGAACTTTCCCCAGCACACTCATACCTAAAGACTACAGAGTGGGATACCCGCGTGTCCCTAGGAACGGGACTTGGTACCAGCTGTGTGCCCCAGGTAGAGAGGCTCCGCTCGAGGGATGACTGGTGGCCCTCTGGCCTGAGAAGACAGTGCGGCTCTCACACAGGCAGGTGGCCTCAGAGTGACCTGGCAGCCCTGGAAGCTGAGCCTCTAGGTTGGCAGCAGTAACTTGGAAGAAAGCTGGCAGCTCGGCCTCCAGAGATGGCCAACGCCCTGGCCAGGGGCAGCTGAGCAGCGTGGCGGGGGAGCCTCCTGAAAGCGAGTTGGAGTTGGAGGAGGCACTCCCGGGATGGTGGCCGCCATGTCACCAGGCTGGGCAGGGTCCCGGACGGGACCTGCGTGCTGGTGGCCATCTCACTGGTGGCAGACCAGTGTCCTCAGTCCTGGCTGGAGAAGCACAGCTTTTGGTAGTGCTGGGATTTTAGTCATGCTGGGTAGTGCTCCTCAAGGTTTTCGGATGATAGCTGGGCAGGTTGGAAGTCGCAAGCCCGAGGCCTGCACTCTCCCAGCACGCAGACAGAGGCCAGATGCAAGCACTTCTTTTCCTGAAGTCTATGAGCTCTTGTGGTTGTTTCCCTCCGTCCCCAGGGGAGGGAAGGACCAGGTTCCTCAGGCCTCACTTGGCTTGGTTCTCCTACTCAGGCAGAAAAAGGCAGGAACCTAGGTGAAGGGTGCCCATGGTTGGGGCCTGCTCAGCCACAGCCACGAGGCTGTTTTTCTGCAGTGTGGCGCAGGAGGGCTGAGTTCTGGCAGCCATGTGTCGCTCACAGGGTGTCCTGTTAAGCCAGTGGCCGGTTGTGCTTAAGGACTGTCTTAGGAGTAACAGATAGTAGTTAATGAAGGCCCAGGGCCCGCAGATGAGGTGCTCACATGCCTGCACGGTGGCATCACCCGAGATGGAGGACAATGATGCCCTTGTGTGCCTCTCTTAACAGCAGCAGGGGCGGGAGAAGTGTGTCCTCCCCCCCCCCCCACCACCCCGGACGTCGCCTGCACACCCTTCTCCTGAGGCTCCCTGTGACCTGGGTGGTTGTGACGCCTGGAGGGTGTGGAGGTGACGCGAGCATCAGGGTGCAGCTGCCTGCCCCAGCCCTTGGCTCTGCCACTGGTGCACCCCCCAGGCTCCACTGTCCTGTACTCTGGTCCCAGCAGGTGCTTCTGTCGCCATCAGTGGTTTGGCAGCTGGTCATGTTCATTTGTACCTTTTCTGCTGTGAAGTGGAACGTTTTTGAATTTTTTTGAAAATGGAGAAAATGTCCAGTTGAGACATCTCTTTCTTTACCTGAGAAGGAAAGGTGACACCAGGCTCGCCTCCTGAGGACACCACTTCTCAGAGGTCCTGGAGGAGTGCTCACAGCTCCAGCACCTTGTCCCTCTAGCCACAGAGGCTCTGCCCCAGGCTAAACTATGAATGTGGTGCACAGAATCTGAAGGCCTGCTGTGTGGCCCTTCTAGTCTCTGTCTCCGTCTCTGTCTGTCTTTATCTCTCTCTGTCTGTGTCTCTAGATAAAAGTGAAGTGCTGACCCTTGCTGCCTGTGGGTTCAGAGTGGGCACAGGGATGTGAAAGGAGACACTGCTTGGTGTTGAAAGCCTCCCCATCTTGGGGGGAGGGGACAGGCTCAGTGACCCCTGGAAGTCTCAGTTTCCTCAGCGGCGGAATGTGGGAGGTCATTGTGCTCATTCTGGGGTGGCCAAGAGGAGGGCAGAGGAGGAGGTGGAGAATGAACACATCTGCACAGATGTGCTGGCCTGTGCAGGGCCTGAACACTCCGTGCTATGGATGAAAAGCCCAAGGCCATCGGGGAGTCCAAAAGCCTGGGCAGGGACAGGGCTTGACCAGAGTGCCTGGCTTTGTGGCCACTGCTTCTGCCCTCTGGCTGGATCCTAAGCTGAGACCAAGGAGGACACAACCTCAGCCCTGCTCCCCTCCTGGGTCTTGGCCCTCGGTGACCTCCCTTATCCATTGTGGACCCTCAATCCCTGCACTAAGCTTATCCTCTCCGGGGGGAGGGGGCAGCTCTGTCTCTCCAGAGAGCCTCAGTAGGTTTCCTGGGCATGCTGGCTGGGTTGAAGACATTATCCACTACATTGAGAGGCCTGCATGAAGCCTTTCCCTGCAAGAGGGTGTCCAGGCCTGGGGCTGTGGGTTCTCTCAGGCTCACCCTTCCTCCTGCTGCCCCTGAAGCAGACAGATGGCCCTGGCTGCATCTCTAGCCCCACCCTGCCAGTTTCATGTCCCCAGGCATCTGAACCATGGCACAAGGATGGAAAAAACATACCCTGCTGGAGTATGCTGGGCTGCCCTTCAGCAAAGGTTCATCTTCCTCAGGAGAGAAAATAACAGATTTGGGTCCCCTTTGCATGGGGATGTGGCCTGGGTGAACCAAGCTTTTGGTAACCAAAACAAATACCCAGGAAAACTGACTTGTGAGGAGAAAAGGTCCTTTAAGCTCCCAATTTTGCAAGCTGGTCCTGCTGTTTTGCATGGCCAGAAGAAAAGGAGGAAAGAGGAAGAGACAGGCCCAGGTGTCCCTGGAGGATGCGTTTCCAGACCTGGAGACCTCCCCACATCCAGCAGTGGGAAGAGCCACGGGACCCCTGGGAACACCCCCATCCAGCTCAGGCAGGCTCAAGCTGCTCTGGGCAGCCCCTGGACGCTGTGCCGGCCAGGCTGTGCTCCAGCGCCAGTCGCTGTCCTCTCCCTGCATTCAGTCAGGTGCAGGTGTCACTGCACCTCTGACCTGACTGTGCCACCATCTAGGGGCTTGTTTTCTAGTGTGTTGGTAGCAGGCTGGTGATGAGTTAGCGTACTCCAGGGCCCTCCTGTTCCTTACCAACAGCATATACAGCTATTATTAACATTGTTTTAAGTCTGTTCGTGAAAACAAATCACTTGGCTGCAAGAAACACCTGAAATGGAAAAGCTGTCCATTCGCAGCTGCTCATCTGCCTCGTGGGTGTGGCCGGGGAAGTGCTGCGCCAAGCAGTGCAGAGCAGTGGGGCTTGCAAGCCTGCCTGCCGCACTGTGGACAGTCGTACTCGGTGGCCTTTGTGCCATCTGAAAACCTGGGCCACAGGGAGATGGCCGCAGGCTTCCGGGGATGAGGCACCTCATGGTAGTCACTTGCTGAACTGGAAGGGAAGCAGTGTGCCACGGGGGAGGGGCGGGGCCACCTGCTGCCTCCTCCCTTGGTGCAGCAAGCCCTCACCTAACTGCTTCGAGGCTTCCAGGTGTGTGCTATGAGCCTGTGTTCTCCCGATCTTTTCCATTCAGTAGGGAGGTAGGATGCTTGTTCCTGTTGCCCTCCCCACAGGCCATGCTGAGATGATGCTGAGCTCTCCCTGTACATGAATGAATACCTTGGCCAGTCATGGCAGCAAGCACCTGTGATCCTAGCAGTCAGGAGGCCGAGGCAGGAGGATCACTATGAATTCAATGCCAGCCCATGCTATGTAGTGAGCTCAAGGTGTCCTGAACTGCATAGTGAGATGCTGTCTCACCATCCTGGTAAATGTCTTACTGTTGGTGAGGCAACACGATACTGGCTTTTCATTGTTAAAGAACTATAGACTCTGGAATTTGCAGAGACTCTGCATGAATTTCTGTAACCTCTTTCTTCTCCACCCTCCATCAATAGGAAAATCTTAGTAGCAAACTTTGGTATTTTTAATTTGACATCTTTATGGTTAACCTAGGGCCAAAACTCACTGTTTTAATTAGCCAATGATTTAATAGTGTAAGAATTACAGTTTCTCCCAATGTGGTTTGAAATTTGTTCTTTTTCGTGTGTTGGGATTGAGCCCAGGACCTTTGCCCTGAGTTATATGCATCAACAACCCCTTTCAATTTCTTAAATTTTGAGATGGGGTCTCAGTAAATTCCCCAGGCCATGTTCAGCTTGTGGTTCTCCTGCCTCAGCCTCTCAGGGTGCTGGCACCATAGGCTTGGCCTCTTCGCTAGCTGCTGGACAACTGCAGACACTAGACTGCACCAAAGAGCCTCAGCCCCTCGCTTGCCTATTGCAGAGTCTGGCTCTTGTGCGGCCAGATTCAAGGGCCCTGGGACAGGGCGTGTGCATGAGCCAAGGTGCGGACAGCCCAGCAGGCATGCAGGGTAGCCGAGGCCCTGGTGTGCGCCAAGCCCTACCATCCTCCAGGCCCTGGCAGCTTCTCGTGTCTTCATTTTTCAGCTCTGTGCCTGCAGTGGGCATGCATTAGACACCCACTGTATGCCGCCTACCAAGCAGCTGCAGGTGCTGGTAACAGAAAACACCTCTCCTTCCTGTGTCCCCAAGAGGGAGGCTAGTCTGCCTCCCACCTGTGAGCCCCCTCATCTGACAGCCTAGTCTCCTGAGGGCTGCATGGTCCCCTGGCACCCTGCTGTCCCCCAGGCCAGGGTGTGTGCCACGCCTCCTGGGGTACCTGTGTGGGGACTGCCCCGTGTGGGACACTGCAGCTAGACAAGCTTTAGGCCTCTGCGCTCGCATAGGAACAACACAGCACTGGAAACACTGACATCCTCACTGCATTTCTTTGTGATATGGAATCTGTTTACCATAAACTCAGAAGTGACAGATAATCTTAGTCACAGACCCAGATTCCTTCTTTTCTGAAGTGCTCTGTCACCTTGGGCATATGTGGCTCTAGACTTCACCTATCATCCTCGTGTCAGGGAGGCTGAAGCAGGAGCATTGGAGGATCCAGGCCAGCCCAGGCTATGTAGCAAGATGCTGTATCAGAGAAAAGGAAGTTTCAGAATTCAGGTTTGGAATGGGGACAGGGCCTCAGCCTGGGCTTCCGGAGCTGCTGTCTTCACTGTGGGAGGAGGTGTCCACGCAGGGTCATTTTCCGCCAGAAAGCCCCGACTGACTTCCTCAGCACCCCCCCACCCCCCGCCCCGATGTGCATGTGGCTCTGGGTGCTGGGTTTGGAGCTGGTATCCTGCTCTGATGAAGACAGCTGAGGTGTGTGGTGAACACAGCTGGAGGGAACGAGCCACCCTGGCATGGGTCCCGACACAGGCTGCCCTGCATCCAGAACTCGACCCAAGGGCTCAGCACCACAAGCTGCCCCTCCTACGGCACCTGGGGGTTGGGATGGGGAAGCCTTGGGTTTTAGAAACAAGAGGAGGCCACAGTGGAAGGGAGGTGGGCTGCGAGTTGGAAGCCCACTGCCTGCAGATGCACCGACCTAGGGGAAGAAAAGGCCTGCGCACCCAGCACATGGGGAGTGGGGGGACCTGTGGGAGGTGGGTGTGGCCACGCACACCTGTAAACCTTGCCTCTGAGGCAGGCTGAGGCAAGAGAATTACAGGTTTGAACCCAGCATGGGTAACTTAAAGAGTATCTCAAAGTGAAAATCATAAAAATGGGCTGGAGACCCAGATAAGCATAGAGATCCTGGCTCAAGCCCTGTGCTGCGAGGTGGAAGTGGGCCGGGGCATGCTCTCTGGGTCTTTGGTGGCAGGAGAGGAGTTAAGCTCTCCCCTCCTCTTGCATTCTGGTCTCCTGGCCTGATGTAAGCATTTGCTCCTGGCTCCTCCTTGTGGCCCCCTGAGAAGGGCTGTGGGAGCAAGCACCCTTCTTCAGAGCCAGTGTCCCAGACATGCCCAGGGCCTGGGACTTCAGCCAGGCCAACAAAGGAGGAGCTATTCCCAAGTGCTGACACTGCTAGTGCACAGGCAGCAGACGGGGTCCCATAGGAGGGCTCAAGTACCATGTGCGTGCGTGTGCATGTGTGCATGTGTGTGCTTTCCTCACAGCCCACAGCAAGGGAAGCCAAAGTGCATATCATATGTGTGCTGAGCACGCGAGCCGCCACTTCCTACCCCTTGCTGCAGGGAGAAGGAGGGGCAGTGCTGTGCAGTGCTGTCTGCAGCTGCGCCCTGTGGCCAGCCACACAGAGCCCCGGGACACCTCCTCCTGTCCCCAGGGGACCCATAGCTGTAGTCAAGGGCTTCAGAAGCACTCAGGGACAGGTGGAAGAGCTCTGTGCCTACACAGCTATTCCAGTGCAGCTGCAGGCATTTCCTCATCAGAGACAAATGTTGGTAAATACAAAGTAGATGGATTCACCCATTGCAACTGACTTTGTCCAGTGCTTTTATTGTCTTAGAATCAGTCTGAAAGAGTAAAATGCAACATTAAAGTGCTTTTCTAATCACTTTCCCAACTGTGCATCTCTCCTTAGGGTAGGAAGCAACTGGAGAGAGAACTTCTTTGCATGTTTTTCTGCATGGGCTTAGTTTTTGTAGCAACAAGCCTTTTCCCAGAAAATCAGGTTAACATTAAATAGGCCCTGGATGTTTATCTGGTCTTGTTTATGGGAGCTTAAGAAATTTTTAACCTTTGTATACACTGTATGCTATTAACTAGGTGAGAGGTCACTGGCCTGTTTTGAACCATTCTCTGAGCTCCAGGAGTTACCAGGTAGGACTGCTATGTCCACACCAGACAGCGTGTGTCATTCATCTGGGGATGAAGCAGGCAGGTGAGGAAGTGAATGTGCAGTCTGGCGGGGAGATCCCCACATCTGGGCTAGAACCCCAGCGAGGTGGTGCTCTTTTCTGTGTTCAAAAGACCTCCAGAGCATATCGCACAGCAGAGCCCCACAAGGGCAGTCCACATCCACCGCCTGTGTGTAGTCAGTGGCCAGGTGGGGCAGGAGAAATAACACATGGAAACATGGAGGAGCTGGGCAGCGGCTTTCAGCACCAGGCCAGGTGTGGAGTGGACACCAGGCAAGCGCCTGCCCCACCTGCCTGCAGGACCCCACCTGCAGCAAACCTGTCCTTCCAAAAATGCTCCAGACCCTCACACATTCTTCTTCCCCAGACACATCACTGTAAGAAACGAAGGCAGAGGAATCTTCTCCATCACTGCTGGAGAAGCAGGCAGGGTAGATCAGCAGATGCTCGGATTGTGATCCCGGTTCACATGTTCTCGTCTCGATCTTCATACTGACTGACCTGTAGTACCCAGAGCAGCAGTCTTGGCCAGAGGAGTGAACTGGCCTCCAAGACACCCAGGACTAGGGGTGTTCCCATGTTTCCACCTCCGCAGAATTTCTCTGCAAAGTGCACTAGCTTGAGGTATCTATGAGGAAGTAGCTGGGTGAGGGTGGCGGCACCGTCACAGAACAGCTGCCCCGGAGCTCTGCACTCATGGGCCACCTCTCCAGCCAAGAAGCTGTGTTTTCTGAAGTGTTTGCCTTCACCCAAAACTCTTGGGGCTTTGGTTTTTATTTCAGATTAGTAGAAATCAGCAAGCTGGTGTGATCTCTGGTGTCCCCTTGGTAATTAGAACACTAATTATTTTGGCTAGAACATGATAAAGTGGTAGCAAGTGCATGAAAAGAGATTATAACCATGACAACCCTTCGTATGATAACATCAGAGAAAAAGATGGACTTCCATGAACCTTGGCATCAGTATTGACTGGAACCTCAAGCCACACCTTCGAGGGAGCCTGCTCATGTGCACACTGATGGTCAGTGCCTGGTGGACACTCACCCATGGAAGCTCCAGGCACTCACTGTCTGTGTGTGTGGCCTGTCCAGAGCTGGCCAGGTGAGAGGACCACAGTAGAGCTACTGCAGGAAATAAAACCACACTTCAAGAGCAGGCCCAGCAGAGCCCTCTAGCTCAGTGCCTCGTGGCCCCTGAGACTCATTCAGTGTATGTTTAGCTCATGAGCACAAGGTCTCTGTTTTTTCCTTGCTCTTCAGGAGGCATCCGCGTCAGCAGAGTCCTCTTTTTAAGGGGAGATAGTATAAACCGAACTTCATGTGCATGCAAGCAAGATGTAGAGATAGAAAATTTTGAACCAACCAGATAACTTTTTAAAGTATCAAACCAGAGACATAAAATACAGGGAAGCAAAAGAGACATAGGATCATATGATAGCCCCAGGTCTAAAGCTAGCCATGACAGGAGAGGCTGGAGGTAACATTGTGTGTGTGTGTGGGGGGGTTCCCAAATAATGTGTCCCTGTGCTGCCCCTGGAAGTGAGTGAGCCCTGAAGGTCACAGCATGGGACACAGATGCCACCTATCTGTGAACTCCTTTTTGTGGTTCAGGAAATGCAAATCACACTTTATTATGTCAGGTATAGTGGAAATAACCAACATGCAAAGAAAAGAGGTTTATTTTGGCTTACAGCATTAGAGCTTTCAGGGTCCTATTGCACTGGGGGGAGGTGTGACAGCCCATCAAGGTGGCAGGGCATGGTCAGGAGGTAAAGGGAGAGACGGGTTTGGGTACCATGATGCCCTCTGCAGGTCTGGCCCCTGAGACTTGCTGCCACCCACTCGTGCCATGCTGGGCCACATGCTCGTGCTTTAACGCAGGGACTTGTGGGGCATCTGAGAATGCAAATCATGGTGGAACTACCTTACCAATAGAGAGCACATCTTTGCTGGGATGAGTCTTATTTCTTTCACGCTGGACGGTACCTGTCTGTCAAGCTGCCTTTCTGTTGCTAACTCTATTCAAGGTTCTACACTCAGAGTTAGGACTTGAATTGTGAGTCAGGGCAGTATGGATTCAGCAGTGAGGAGGCCTGGAGCTGCGTCTCCAATCCTGTCCCCACCCCTCCTGCCCCACAGATGTGTGACAGCATGTGGAGAAGCTGCAGTTGCCACCTGGGCCCTGAGCATGTTGTTGGCCCTTGGCAGGTGGAGGCAGGGATGCTGGTCAATGCTGTCAGTACTGAGACAGCCCCAGTGCTGAAATGGCTCTAGCACCAGGGCTGCGGCCATGGAGCCAGGCTGCCCATGTGTCCCACACACACGCTGTCAGTGCTCTTGCCTCACCCCTGCAGCCTTGCAGCTGATTATCCCCTGCCAGGTTCACCCAGTGCCCAGAAGGGCAGTGGCCCTGCTGCGGCCTGCACTTCAGAGCACTGGACTAGGGCAAGCAGTGTCATAGCCCTGCACCGAGGGGCACAGGCGCGGGTTAGACCTGGCCAGCTTTGCCATGGAGCCACCTGCATCTCTCATAAAGCACATGCTTTTCTTTCTCTTGCTTTAGCTCCTTGCTTCTGGCAATGTGAGGGTACAATCAGGAGGAGTCTTTCGCTGCACGGCTCTGCAGAGCCCACAGAGACCCAGCTGCTTCCAGGCCTCTTCATCACCAGGGCAGCTGTTGTACTCCTACTCCTCGCCTTTCTTTGGCAGCGGCCAGCCCAGGGGTGGAAATGAACTTAACAGAATTGCAGAGCCACAGCCATGAAGGCCTGGGCTGCCTCATGTCCTTACATCAGTGCTGTTCAGGGGCACTGGTGTGCCCAAGGGTTAGAAGAAGAAAAAGAAGCCTCCTGCTGGACTGAGGTCACCGGGCCTGACCTAGACAGGATGACCAGAGCCTGGTATGAGGGTGGTCGCCATGCCCTGGGCCCTGCTCTGAGGCACCTGTGTCTTGGGACAGAGCTATGCACCCAGGGTGTCCACATGGCTGCGGGGCAGGCAGAAGACCCATGATCCTGCAGGGCTGAGGGAATCTGGTTGTTAGTTCGAGTTCGGCGATGCTTGTGATTCCTACACAGTTCATGTGAGCCATAGGACACAGTGGTGAACTTTTGTCATTTGTGCCAGTAACAGCATCTGGCATATAGCAGGTGAAAAATAGGTCCTGGTTGAATGAGTGAGTCGACTCAGAGCAACCTGAGCTCTTTGTGTCACCCTCTTCTTTGACAGAGGCCTCTAGAGGCGCCACGGTAGCTAAGGGAAAAGATGACTTTCAAGCATTGTGTCTGTGGGTTTGGGCTTCCCTTGGTTTCATGAGCTGTGCCCTTTGGGTGCTGGGAGAGCTGCACAGAGCCCACAGGTGGAAGAGAGCCTGCACCCTTGAAGCCAGCCTCTTCATTTCCCGAAGAGGTTCTAAAGTCACTTAAGCTCAGAAAGTCTGCAGAAACCCAGTTTGGAAAAGCAGGAGAAGCAATGAGTTATTGGCTTAGAGACCCCATCCTCACCTCCCTAACCTGCAGTTTTAAAGTAACTAAATGCATATTTTGTCTGACCTCATTAAGCCTCAATAAAATGCTTGCTTCATTGTATTAGTCCTTATTCTAACTGTCATTTTAATCCATCAGTTCCTCCTGTATAAGTAGGAGAGAACCAAGCAGCCTATATTTTTAAGGGAGTTACCTACATTTTAATAAGGGTAGTGTGAGTTAGAAACACTGTAACAAATGTAACCATGAATAGTCCTGGTCAATAACTACCAGATCTCACTTATATTTGCTTATGATTATTTTTTTTCCCAAAGAAAGATCTCATCTTTCACACCATGGGAAATAGTGCTGGTATCTCGTGCAGGCCAGTGCCTTCCTCCTTCACCCCCTGTTCTTCAGCTTCCTCATCACAGGTGGCTCCCAGGCCTGGGCTGCAGCGAGCACTCAGGAAGGAGTATCTGGAGAGGTCAGCTGCTTCCCGGCTGCTCCCTGGCACGGGTACTGGGGTGCGTGCTCCCAGCCCAGCTCAGATGAGCTGCGTCCTCAGGTTCACACTGCTCCTGAGGGCTTCACACAGAAGGAGGATGTAATGCTCACTTGGTGAGCACCGTCCTTGCTGGGAGAGACCCTGAGTTCCAATCTCAGCAGTGAAAAGAATCAATTGATAAACATCAGTAATTAATCGAGCTCTTTGTCCCAGTCTCCAAATTTTGGGGTATATCCAGATGAATAAAACATAAAACTCACCTCATCTGTTTCTTCTTACTTTTTTATTAGTGCACATCTCATATAACATTTCTATTGGTCAACAAGACTCTGGACCTACCAGGGAGAGTGTGGAGGCACCAAGGGGACTGTGTGTGAGGTAGTCCTGGGGGAGGCCCTATCCATTAAAGAGGCACTTGTTCTTCCTGTTTCACTTCTCAGAGCTTGGCAGGAGCAGAGCATGTGGGCATTGGTGCCCACAGCCCCCACTGGACACCCCACTCTGGCCAAGGGAAGCATGGTTGAACCTCAGCCCCTTTCCACCAAATAATGTGAAACACAGCTACTTCCTCTTCTGGCCTGTAGGAAGAGCACTGAATGCACCCAAGCAGAGGTTTCATGGTGCCTGGGTCCCCTACAGGGCTGGGTACTCCCAGAGTCTGGCTTCCATGTGTCTGTGGGTGTGCAACGCTCTGCAGCCCTGGCCAGGTGAGCCTGGAGTGACACAACTGCTTGACAGTGTCTGCGCACATTCTTAGTGCTGGGGAAGAACGGCAGTGGGGCTCACCAGCGGAGCACTCCTAGAGTGTGGGAGGCCTGAGCTTCACCCCTGACACCAAAAGCATAGACAGACACATGCACACAGGCACACGTGTGCACACAGACACACATGCATGCAGACATATGCACACAAGCACACACACATGTGCACACACTTGTGCACACACACGTATACACGGGTACACACATTCTGCAAAGTTCTGCATGAAAATGCCTATTGACATTGCTGCTGCCCGGGCTCTCTGATGACCACGGGAATCACTTCCCAAGAGAACCCGAGGTACACACCATCCCTCGGAGCACAGTCTTGGCTCTCCGAGACCCTTTCTCGGCTCATCCTCTCTCCGAGCACAGAGAGGATGCTGCTGGCCTGAATGATGGCTTTTAGTGAGAAGAGGTTGCAGTAATCCCTCTGAAATGCTTGTAGGCTTGCTCTTTACAAGCTTGTGAAAGAAATAGTGATAAATATGCTTCCTTAAGAAGACTGAAGGGGCAAGCATAATAGTGGCCAGGATGTACTATCATTCTTACTATTCTTGAGTTTGCTGTTTGTTTGTTTTTGTTTTGCTGTATTAGGGTTTAACCCCAGACTTTGATCTGAGCTCCATCAGCTGTTTTTATTTTTTTATTTTTGAACAGTCTTGCCAGGTGGTTTAGTTGCTCAAGATGGGCTCGAACTTGAGATACCCCTGCTTCAGCCTCCCAAGGTACTACATGTGATCACAGGTGCGTGTCACCATACCCGGCTCAGGTCTTACTCTTCTTGTGCTTAGTGATATAAAAACGTGTAATGTCTTATTTAAATATGACACACAGAAAGTTGGAAAAGGTCTCCCATAGATTTATATTTTTTCATGCCAGTCTGAGTCCTGCATCCCAGAGTCTGAGCCAACTGAGTAAACCTGTGGAAGTGCAAGCTGCTCCGCAGGTCCTCGGAAGTGGACATGGCTGTGAAGGACAGGTGTGCTTCTGCCCTAAGCTGTGCCTCGCTGACCCGCAGTCCCTCTCGAGCCTCAGTTGCACAGTCCCACTCAGGCTGAGCTCCTCAGCAGCCAGGTCCCCAGATCTCCTTTCGAAACAGCTTGGCTTGCTCCATGTTTCATTGGCACTTGCACTTGCACATGCGTAGGGATTCACTGTGCGCTGGCAGTGCGTGTGTGCGTGCGTTGTCAGCTCGGGAAAGTCAGCCCAGCTCCTGCCCTCCGCTCACGCCACTCTACAGGAAGAAGGGGAGTCTGTCTCCCCTTCTGAGGTGCTGGGGGCTCTCATCTTCCACCCGCCCACACCCACTCCCGACCCCTCTGCTAGCCTCGACCCTGCCCTCGCTCCTGTGGGAGCTCGCGGCGCCACACCTCTCCTTGCACAGTGGTTCCTGTTCCTGGAGTCCTGTCCTGCAGAAACACTGCTTTGGGAAGACGCCATGGGAAGAGAACCATGAACAGTCGCACCATGCACAGTCCTCACAGCAATTTTTAAGTGGAAACATTTTATGTATTTGTTGTGGCTTGATTGATGGTTTTAAAAGATTAAAAGTGGGGCCAGAGAATCCATGAGATGGATGGTGATAAGAGAATCAAATAAAAATTCCCAAACTAGGAAAATAGTTCACTTGGGCACAGAAATTGATGCTACAGTGTTACTGCTTGTGGCTGCTGGAGCTGTTTAGGGGTGGCTGCACCTAGAGTGTGTGGTGCCGGCTCGAGGCTATGCAGTTACTAAAGCAGTCCATAGATGGGTATGGTGACGTTCTAGGCAGAATGCGGTCGCCCTGCCCTGGTGTATGTGCCGCCCACCCTCAGGGTGTGCAGCCTGGGAAGATAAAAAGGACAGAAAGGACGAGTGTTATCACCTGCTGCTGCGCTTCCCCTGGCTGCCTTCCGCCTGCCAGGGACAGGTGCCCCTCTCCCATGCTGCCCTGCCGGGGAGCAGCCACTGTGGACAAAGCCCCTATGAACTGAGCCAAATAACCCTTTGCTCCTTTCACCGTGGGTGTCAGGGATTTTGTCTCAGCAATGAGGAAAGTAAGTAACACAAAGCTTCTGTTTCATTCTTATCTCCTTACTGTCTACTCATTTTGTAAATTCTTAACAACCCTCATGGTATGTGAATACACTAGCATGCATCCAGAGCAGTTAAATAATATTGTTTTGGGGATTTGTCAAGAATTGTTTTGCTAATAGGCTTGATGCTCAAAAACAAGCACTTTGGCCCTGGCTTTCTTTTTTTCTTTTTTTAAATTTTATTGAACTACAAATGTCAATCAGACAGTTTTAAGACACCTTAACCATACAGATTCGATAAATTAATACATTGCAAACTGTTTTCATAATGGTTTGGTATTGTACAAGGTGCATACATGATATTATATTTACAGATATTATTTTAGCAGATACCTCTTATCCGTGAGTTAAGAGTATAGCTGCTTACTTATCTTATTTTTTATACCTGAATTATATCAAAAATTCAATAATTATTTTCCTAGTGGATGACCGTAGTACTAGAAGCCGACATAATATCCTGTCTAACCACCATTAGTGCAGATCTTGCCTCTCATAGAATTATGTAGAAGCACAGTGTTATCTATCCCAACTGTACTGTCTATACACACACGTCATGATTTTTTCTTTCTACACCCCTTCCTTTGTCTACACCTGTCAAAGGTGGGCACTCCAG